>CALSCR010002420.1:0-20506 GCA_943704495.1 Pigoraptor chileana
CACACACACGCACACGCACACGCACACACACACACACGCACACACACACACACACACGCACACGCACACGCACACACACGCACACGCACACACACACACACGCACGCACACACACACGCACACACACACACACACTCGCACCAATTGCAACCGTGGTGACACTCAGTGGGCAGTGTCCGGGTGAGTAGCCACACCGGCTGGTGCATGGCAACCGGTCGCTTTATACCGAGTGCTAAACAGGAAATATCTCCCCACGGCACACTATATATGGAAGGCAATTCCGTGCGTTGCTACACGCAACAGTGGTCACGTGGTGTGGGTGTCTGCACTCTAAAATCATTTTTGACTGACTGGCCCCGGTCATATTCTCATTTTCTGAATCCACGCACCATGGTCAAGAAGCAACGCGAAGATTTCAAAGATTCACCCAATGTATTCCAAATAGTCATTCCGTAAGACTGCGCACTACGCACAGTGCATATCGGCAACGAACTGATTTGACAAGTTTGTTTAGTAGTCTCACCTGACCCGTCCATCAGACATCCACCGCCGTAAAGATGGGCTGCGCGCCGTCGAAATCGAATGCGATTGATCCCGCTGCCTCGTGGAATGCGCCAACGACACAGGTAGTGCAAGCATCGGGCGTCACGATCCTTGTCCCGCAGGCTTCTGTTCCCGTGCCCGCGGTGGGCCCGCCGCCGGTACCAATCACAGTCGGGTCCGCGCAGGCGTACAATCCGCCGCCCCCCGCACACGTTGTGACCGTGCCCCACGTTCCCATGCCCGTTGAAGGCGGGCCGATCGTCCAGTATGCCGGAGACATCCCGCGCCCGCCGTCGACTCATAGCGCGAGGGGCAGCATCACAGGCATCGAATCGTACCCACCGGCACAGGCAACACAGCAACAACGACCCCCGTCGACTCACTCGCGGCGGTCGGACGGCCAGAACTCTCTCGGAACAGATGGCATGCCCCCGCGCGGTGCATCTCGCTCGTCTCTTGCTGGAAAGGGTTCTCGGTTGGAAGAGTGCGCAAAATTGGAAGCCCGCATCCTGGACCTGGAATCGCGAAACATATCCAGCGATTACTCTGTCGCACAGGCGCGGGTCGCACATTATGACAGGCAACTTGCGGCTGCCGCTGAACGGATCCGGGAGCTTGAAAACCAGGCGTGGGTATATGCGCCTTCTAATTACAATGCCATCATTGTTGTAACTTCTTGGTTACAGCAAGGGCTCTCACTCTTGGTGACAGGTCTCTCGTGGAGACTTCAATTCGCTCACACGTTGCCTGCCATGTTCTGACAATTGTTTGTGGGACGACGCGTGCAGGATGAGCGAGTATATTGACGTCGTGCGCTTCCTCGGCCCGTCAACTGAGACGGCCATGGTTCACCTGTCGGGGCACGCACAGCAGCAGTTTGAGCGAGAGCAGTGGGAGTACGTCACGGCACTCAACAGGTGCGGTGTACATGTTGTCGCGGATGTGTGAAGCGTTTAGTGCAATCTGCTCTGTGCATGTTGCGTACATATGTGTGTGCATAGTATGCCTGGCGCATTCTTTGTTATTTTTGTTGATGGGATTCACGTGGGCCCCGGCCGCTGCTATTTCTTGACACTCTTTACGCAACCAACCATCTCACAATTGTGTTTCTCCGTCTATCGTTTTTCGTGTGTCCATTGCCCATTTGCTGTACTTAGGCTTGAGATCGCGAAGCACGAGACAGACAAGCTCGTTGCCGCGCGCACGCAGCTTGCTCAGGATATGCAGGCGATGTGGCTTGACATGGGCCAACTCCGGCAGTTGTACGAGGCCCAGGTACGGCAGTGCCACATATACCCCCGCTCCCTCATCGGCAGATAGCTTCCTTCGCAGTAGGATGCGCCGTCATATCTGGTGATGGCGCCACTCCATATCATGGGTTTAGTCA
The DNA here is from genome assembly GCA_943704495.1 of Pigoraptor chileana. Lineage (NCBI taxonomy): Eukaryota > Filasterea > Ministeriida > Capsasporidae > Pigoraptor > Pigoraptor chileana. The sequence goes on from CALSCR010002420.1 coordinate 1,931, forward strand.
TACAATTCCCGCCAAAAGTCGATGTCGCATTATTCGAATTTAAACTGAAATCATCGTATTGAGAGTCACCCGGCCTTATTCAAACCCATCCCACAAACTGCACACTTTGGCGCGTTTTCATCCGCTTTGCAGGACTCGCTGCTGGGCCGCTTCAACGGAGTCGTGCAGCCGGACGGGTGTCCGTACTCGACGGCTGAGTGGCGCATGGAAATGGAGTCTGAGCAGCTTGCGGAGACGGTCAGCTTTGTTGCGCGTGCTAAATGCCAGTGGGACACTGTCTTTCTCCTTCTCTCCTCTGCCCACGGCTATCTTGACGACGCGGCGAGGCACCTGGAGTCGGCGCAAATCGCACCCTCGCACGGGCCGATTGCCGCCGCGCGGTCGCTTGTGGCGGATGCGGTGGCGGACATGTCGCTCGCACTTTCGTACATTCCAGTGGAGAACCTCCCCGGCCTCACGACGGCCAACATCGACCAACTCAACGGCCTCACCATTTCGATCTTCCAGCACTATTTCGACCCCGCTGTTCTGCGCGCGGACGCCGAAACAATTTCAGCGGCGTCCGCGTCCGTGTTCACGGCGATGCAGTGGGCGGGCAACATGATTCGGGACGTCATTGTTCCGGACGTGCAAAAGGCAGAGGAGCGGTATGTCCGGAAGCGCGAGAAGCTCATGGAGGAGCGCCGTAATGTCGTCGCACGAGCAGAGACGCAGGCGTCCCTCGGTGCAGAGCTCTCGGCTCGGACTGGAAGTGTGCTGTCTATGAATTTGGCGCGGGATGACGACGGCGATCTCGCGCGTGCGGGCTCGTCAATGAGCATGCGGGAGGAATTTGACGCGCAGTCGGACAGCCGTCGCGGGTCGCAGCAGACGGTGCTGCCCCCGAAGCCCACCCGCGAGCAGTTGTACGGCGACATTGAGGGGCTCCGGAGACGCCACGCCGAGGAGCGGGCAGAGCTGGACAGGGCAAAGGTGCGTTGTTGTTGTTCTGCTCGTTTAAGTTTTGTTTTTTCTTCTTTCTCCCTTTTCTTTGTTACGGGGGGAGGAGGGGAGGGGGTGTTGACTCTGTGTTTGAGATTTTCAATATTGTCGGTTCTTGTGTCCATTGGCACTGTTTTGACCATCGTACATCCTCACACCGTCACTTCCCCCCCTCAGGAAACCAACAAGGCGCGTCAGGAGGTGGCTTTGCGCGAGAAGCTCGTGCAAAAGCGCCTCAAGCGCATTATGGTTGAGGCTGAGCAGACGGGATCTCCGAAGGCGCGATCAAAGGCGACGGTCTGATTGTACCACTGCCGGTTCTGCGCTCTCTGTCTGTGCATGTCTGCATCTGTGCACCGGCACTGCCCATCCATCCAGACGACGGTGCCGTCCGTGCCAGCGCCAGCTGTTATCGTGTCGGCGGGTGTTGTCGTGTGCAATCGGGTTGACGAACGGATGACGCATGCATGCATAAGTTGGACTGTCCGGCTATTCTGTGACACGGCCATAGTTTAGGGGGGCCTGCGACAGTCGTCTTCAATTGTGTGCAGTTCGGCCGTCATGGGCCGTGCAGTTGACGGCAATGGCGCTTCGTCTTGCGTCTGTCGACATTTTCTGTTTGAATTTTGCTCTTTTTGCGAATTGCGTTTCCGCGCCGCGTATATGCGTACGATTTGAGTATTTTTCCTGTCACTTTCCTCCATTTGTTTCTAATTACGCTTCTCTTTTTTCGTCTGTGGCGTTGTCTTTTGGCAACAGTTCGAAGAAACCCCGCAAATAACATTATGCTGATGATTCCAACCGAAAGTAACGCAACATAAGCGCCCTCAAAATTTGCAAAAAAAATTCAATGTATTTCGTCTTAAGTGGCCCAACAACAAAAACGAAGAAACAACGCACGCGAAGATGACACCACACAAAGGCAATTCCCACAAACAGCGCCTTTACACTGGCAGCGCAGACTATGACACGCGGCCTGCTGTCAGTGGTCAACCCCGAGTGGACCAGAGAGGACAGACACCGCAGGAAACCAACGCACAAACACGGCACGCACGCACACATTCGGTGCAACCCCGCCGCAACAACGCCTGACACAAAAAACCGAAACATCCCGACGGCAAGCAAATGAAACGCCCGAGGGTCGGAATGCAGAACGATTGAAGAGGCATCCATTCAACATCTGAGGATGCGATTGATGGAATCAGTTCCACGCCTTGTCCGTGTTGATGACGACAGTGTGCTCTCCCTTAGCAACGCCGTCGGGTGACCGCGGCTCAAGATGGCCGATCACGTGCACGCTCTCACCGCCGGCTTCAAGTAGGGCGGTTACTGCAGTGACGTGTTGTGGTGCCACAATGACGACCATTCCGATGCCGCAGTTGAACGTGCGCGCAAGCTCGGCTGTCACGCGCATGATCCGGGGTGGCGAGAGAGAGAGGAAGGCCAATCGAGTCCAGTTGCGTGTGCATGGGAGGCGTGACAAAAGAGGTGCGCGCATTGTGCGTGTCATTGACGTAGGCAGAAATGGAAGGTAGGTAATTTAAGTTGAAGTATACGCACACGAGCAACACAGATTGACAGAGATAAGACAATAGCGTCGTAGTGAATGGATCCGTCAGACAATGTGATTTCTGAATTATTTTTTGCCCTCATGGTTTGATAGGGCGCAAAGGTATCATCACGGGACCTCGTCACAACGACACAAACGATTCACACAGAAGCCACTTCAAACACATACACATCCGCACACATCCAGACACAAACATCACAGATACACCCATCACAGACACACACATCCAGATACACAACCACAGCGGACAAACACAATTTCCAAAGGCAATTAAGGCACCCACCGTCCGCAACCTGTCCCTGCTGCTTCAGCCACCGGAACATCGGCGGCAGAGGCCACGCGGTCGCGTCCGTCACTGCAGACACGCCCTCGGGCAGCACGCGCGGAACATTCTCGACGATTCCACCGCCAGTGATGTGCGCGAGACCCTTGACGAGCCCCGAGCGGATGGCCGGCAGAAGGGGGAGGACATATAGCTTTGTGGGGGTCAGGAACGCCTCACCAAGCGTCGTCCCCGCGGGAAAGCCATCAAACTGCAAGCAAAAATCGTCATTTGTGTGTTTTGTTGTTGAGGATTTTTGTTTATCGTTAGTTTTGGGTTGTTTTTAAGTTTTTGGAAGAAAAAGCGTCCTTCCCCTCACTGAAAGAGAATGGATGGTTTGGCTGAAGTGTCCAAAACGAAGCAAGGGATGAGCCATGTATCCGGACACACTGCACACAGTCGATTCAGGGACAGATAAACACACCCACCGGACACGGGGATGAGTATTCGAGACCCGACTTCTCGACGAGATGGCGGACAAGTGAGAACCCGTTGGAGTGCACGCCAGACGACGGCAGACCGAGAATAATATCACCGGCACCAATGTCGTTGCGGGGGAGGAGCTGGGTGCGCTCGCACGCGCCGACGGCAAATCCGGCGAGATCATAGTGGCCTGGGTCCGGTAGGTGTGCGCACGTACAAGGATGAGATCAAAGGTGAAAATAAACAGCCATGAGATGTTGAAAGTCAATTGAACGGAAACACAAAAGCAAACCGCAACAAACAACACATGCAAATATACAACAGTGGCATTTCAATCCATGGAACATTTGACGTGTCAAGAGTGGCGTGGGATAGGGTTGTGAGCAGGGTAGGGTTGGGTTGGCGTGTTGCACTCACCCGGCTGGTACATTCCGGGCATCTCGGCCGTCTCGCCGCCAACAAGCGCGCATCCGCTGTCCTTGCATCCTTGCGCAATGCCCTTGACGACATCACGGGCCACGGGGACCTCGAGGTGGCCCGTTGCATAGTAGTCGAGGAAGAAGAGCGGCTCTGCGCCCTGGACGATAATGTCATTCACGCACATGGCAACAAGATCGATTCCTGTGATGGATAACGAAGGACGGGGAGAGCGCGAGAGGGAAGTGCATGTGTGTGTGTGTGTGTGTGTGTGTGTGTGTGTGTGTGTGTGCGTGCGCAGGAGGGGGTCAATAGCAATAAAGAGGAAATGCACTCCACATACAAACATGAATGGGCGCACAATGGAGGAGGCTCAGCACCAGCAACTCAAGGTCACGCACCAATCGTGTCGTGCTTGCCCACAATCTGGGCAATTCGCAGCTTGGTGCCCACTCCGTCCGTTCCGGAGACGAGCACGGGATCCACAAAGCCCACGGGCTTCATGTCAAACAGGCCACCAAATCCACCGAGGTCGGCGTCGCAGCCCGTGCGGCGAGTCGCCTTGGCGTACGGTTTGATGAGCTCAACCAGGCGGTCCCCCTCCTCAATCGACACGCCGGCGTCGGCGTATGTTGTGCCGCGCTTGCCACCAGCGAGAGCGTCGAGCGCCCTGAGAGAAAAGGAAGAGAAAAGAAATTAAAACGAGTGCAATATATACCCCTGTCGATACAGCACATAGGGCAATCAAAGTACTATGTTTTCACCGAATCACTTAAAGGGTCAAAAGCGGTGCATTCGTTCGTATCGAATCATGGTGCGAGTGAAGGGAGAGTGGAGTGTGGGGGCAGAGTAAGAGTGGGGTGTGGAGGGAGAGTGGAGTGTGGAGGGCGAGAGTGGAAAGCAAATTGATCAATTTGTTGCGACACAAATCCGCAGTCCATTCGCACAAAACTCACTTCTTCGCAATGTCCTTCCGATACTGCATTCCCTCAAACGACACGCGCGCCATGACGTCATATGCCTTTGTCACCGCATCCTATGTGACGCAACACAAATACAGCCACCGAGATTGAGGCTTATAGTGAGTAGCACACTCTTACACAACAATAGAGACCAATCAACCACAACACAGTTTCATATAAATACGGCTGAAAAAGCCGCAATAATACGCATGGTGTGTTACCTGGACATCCTTCCCAACTGCGGTGACCGCAAGCACCCGACCACCCGACGTAACAAGTGAGCCGTCGGCATTGCGCTTAGTACCTGCGTGGAAAATATTGACACCTGAAGACAACAAAGACACATGAGCGGAAGAATGGAACATATATTAAGAGCAAGTAGAAGTGCTTATCAAAAGACGACTCTCCTCTCAACAACAAATTAAGACACCCCACTCACCAAGTGCAGATTTTAAACACACAACAAAAATAAATTCTACGTATGCTTCACATACCCTCGGGGAGGTCTGAAGGGAGCGAAATAGCCTGTCCTGTCACAGGCGACTGAGGGTATCCCTGTGCAGCAGCGACGACAGTAATCGATGCGCAGTCGCTGCGAACGGACACAGCAACAGAGTCCAGACGGCCCTCTGCACACGCCTGCACCACGTGACATAACACAGGGGTAGGATTTACGTCAGTGTCTCAGGCGCTGTGCTCATGGACTCCACAGCGAGACATGACAGAGAAAGCCACCAAATTGATGTATTAATGCATTTCATCCCACCAATCAGAGTAAGCGAGCACATAATGCAGACGAAAGCACGTACACACTCACTCCCGCAAACACACAATTGATATGCCAAACAGAGAGCGATCAGCACATGGAGACGCAAACCACACGCACACGCACACGCACACGCACACGCACACGCACACGCACACGCACACGCACCAGCATGACCGCGGCCAGGTCGCAGTCGTCGGCAAAGAGCGGCACCACGGCCTGTGTCTCGGGATCGCCAAAGCGGCAGTTGTATTCAAGCACCCGCGGACCGTTGGGCGTCATCATCAGCCCAGTGTACAGCAGTCCCACATAGGGCGTGCCTGTGTCGTGTCCGTGCGATGCGCGCGTGTGTGTGTTTAATCATTTCAATGGTGAGTTTTTGGCACTTTGATTAGGACATGGATGATACGAATCCGAGTTGGCCAGAGGCTGTTGTGAGTGACGTGCGAACATGTGTGTGTGTGTGTGTGTGTGTGTGTGCGTGTGTGATGATGCTGATGCTGATGATGATGCACCTTCCCGTCGGAGTCCGTCGACCGTTGGCTTGACCACCGTCTTTATGATCGATTTGACCTCCGTTTCGGTGATGAAGGGAACGGGCGAATAAGCGCCCATGCCACCCGTGTTGGGCCCCTGATGCATGCGCCAGTGGTGTTTGAGAGTGGTATATTGTGTGTGGTTACATTGTGTAAGGACAAGCCGAACGCGACCATCAGATCAGAGAGTCCATAGCAGGCACACAAAGCAGAGACAGATCCAAAAAGTCATACATACACGCTCCACACAAACCTGGTCGTTGTCGAAAATGCGCTTATGGTCCTGGAGGGGAGGCAGAGGCACAACGGTGTAGCCGTCGGTGAGAGCAAACAGGCTCACTTCAGGTCCCTCGAGCAGCTCTTCAATGACGACCTCAAGCCCTGCACAGACACACACACACACACACACACACACACACACACACACACACCGGTGCAAAGCGCACAACACAATTGTTTGGAGTATGAGCAGAGTCAATCAAAGTGCAGCAGCGGCTGCACGTGATGAGGGCGCGTGAGTGAAGCATCCCAATCACCGAGACAGTGACGCCAATTCTCTTTTGTAGCAGACAATGCGTCCCACCTGCGTCACCAAACGCCTTTGCAACCATCATTTCGGAGAGTACGGCAATGGCCTCGTCGACGGTCTGTGGCAGCACAACCCCCTTTCCGGCGGCAAGTCCAGACGCCTGAAAGCAACGTAATAACCACACGCACGCAAAAACGTTCACCATGCAAAAGGTAAAGACATTTAGTAGAGCAGGGAGATCAAAACAACAATACACACACACACACACACGAGAAATAGGCGACGCCCGTTGCAAGTGGAGTGCACAGGTGACACACGGAACGGGTGACGACATCTGCGCACCTTGATGACGACTTTACCGGGGAATGCGCGGACGTAATCGCACGCTTTGGCAAAGTCAGTAAATACCTGCAATTAACACAGCCAAAAGGTCAAAGCGTGATGTTAGTGATGCAATTTTAGCACAGCAGTCGGCATAGTTAAATTTGGTGATTTAGCAACCAGACAACGCACGTCAGCCATTGGGAGCTGTGCCCACATATCAATAAGGAGAGATGTAGATTCAAGTCAGTGTCATAGGCGCTGTGCCCATGGACTCCACATCAATAAGGAGAGCGCACGTGACACGGCGCAAATGGGAGCCATCCGTACCTGGAAAGCGGCGGTGGGAATGCCATGTCGTCGCATAAACTCCTTTGAAAAGGCCTTTGACGCCTCCAGTTGTGCAGCCTTTGCACTCGGGCCAAACACGGGGATGCCAACTGGCCATGCAATGCGCCACAGACAGACACAGCCCGCACACAGGTCAGAACACATGCTCCACAGTGCAATTCAACACAAGATCTACATAATATCGAGTGTGCATGCCCAGAGGACGAGGAGGGAAGAGAGGGGAGGGAGAGGAGAGAGGGAGGAATTTTGACAGAGGGATGAATGGCTGTGCGAATCGACACCCACCGCCCTTGAATGCGGCAACAATGCCATCTACGAGGGGCTGTTCGGGTCCAACAACGACAAGGCCGACCTGCACATCATGACACTCAGTCAGCGCAATAGCAATAGCATAAACAACAAACCGACTCAAAACATCTAAGGCACAAGCCCATCGACTCACGCATTCCCACTGGCGCCATATAAATACTACAGCGCATCTGTAAGGATGCACAACAAAACACCACAACACCACAACCACAGAGAGAAATGCACGTCTATAATACATTGCACGCAAGTCATAGTCCGGGTCAATTGCCTTTCAACAGCGACTCACATTGTTCTGCTTTGAGAAGACGATGAGGTCCTCAAACTTTCCCGCCGCAATCGCCACGTTTTTAATCTTGCCTCCAGCCGTCTCAGTGCCACCGTTGCCTGAGGTTTCACAGAAGTTGGTCAGTGATGCTCAACGCACATTCTGCCGCAACGAGATCTAACAACACATACTTGTCGGCATCAATTGACAGGGCCACAACAGGATTCTTACCGGGTGCAACAAACACAATTGATGCAAGGGGCGACTTTGCAAGCTTCCACGCAAGCGCATGCTCCCGACCGCCACTGCCAACAACGAGAACGTTGACTGCATTAAGGAGCGGAAAGACAGACCCTCAGTACCGCAATTGATGCCAACAAACCACTCACGATGACAAGGCACAAGTGTGATCATTGTCATGCCCAGGCACTATACCTGCGGCACAGACTTCAAACCACCAGAAAGACATGCGAGAACAACGAAAAGACTGGCTGCATCAAACAGCTCAGTACAGACTTGCATCAAAGAGCTGCCGGAGTACATGCAAGTGCGACAAGTGCGATCCACTCACACGACGCCATGGTTTGCAGTGCGTTCCAGTCGAGCCTATTCGACAAGCGCGCTGGATGCACAACTTGATGCAGCCGCGTATGTGGCAGATGTAGAGGCTGATTCGATCGTAAAGCACAACTGTGCGCATTGAGATGTCCATTCTTCAACAGTTGCAGCACGTGCTGAAGCCAATCAAGCAAGGAAATTGGTGGCACGTGACGATTGATCGTGAATGACGTCAGTTAGAACACATCACGTGAGCTAATTTGCGACGCAGTCTCCACGTGCTAAGCCTAGACTCTGAAACACGGCACGCACACAAACGCACAAACTCGCAATAATGACCCGTGTAAATTGCATCAATCCGCTTCTTTGTTTTAGAGATTTACTCGGAAAAGAATTATGGACTACTAAGCTGTGAATGTGTATGACTTAAAAAAACTCTTTTTCCTTGCGGTTCTGATAGAGCACAGCAGGGCCGACGGTCGGCCACGTGGAGATGGTGTGTAGCACGAAATGTGCGGTTTGGTTAGCATTCGGAAACAAGAAAACACTTAATATCCTTATTCATTTTGCCCCCAATGATTTTGATGAGCAAGAAAGATAATGTCACCTGCAGTGATTGGCCCGAATCCTCAGCTCTGTGCCCAGCACCAACTAATTTATGTATGCGTATCGTGTGCGTTTGATTGCAGGGGAAGAAGCGATTTATCGATAAGAAGAATGCGGTGACATTCCAGGTTGTGCACCGCAGCCAGCGTGATCCGTTGCAGGCGGACGAAGAGAGCTCCAAGCGCGTTCTCGTGCCCCTCGGCCACAAGGGGTCGTCCTTTGCGCTCCCTGACGGCGTCGAGCCCGGCGACGAGGTGCGTCCCGTGCCCTGGCATAATCGGCTGATTGCACGCGCGCACATGACTTTCCAAACGCTGTTGATTGAGTGCATTATCTTTTTTGTGCGACGTGTTTCTCACCCCTTTTTATATGTTTTTGTTTTGTGTGTATTTTTGCGCTTTTGTAAACAGGACCAGTATTGCGATGATGACGACAGTGAGTACACAAGTGACGATGGCGAGGATGACGGCGAGGGCTCACGTACCGAGGGCAGCGGTGTGCGGTCGTCAAAGGGCAAGGAGCGTGCATCCACGCATGCACCAAAGGGGGGCAACAACGAGTTTCTGAAAAAGTCGGAGTACGCAGAGAACGGCATCTTTTACGACGATGATTACGATTACTCGCAGCATCTCAAGCCGATCGGAAAGCAGCCCGACGCCACCTTTGTCGAGTCGGCAAAGGCACCAAAGAAGATTATTGTCGGCAAGGGCGTTTCGCTTCCCGCGGATATCTTCGCGTCCGACCGGGAAGACGCAATTGGTCTGCTCAACCGCGCCGCGCCTACATCAGGTGTGTGTGTGTGCGTGTGTCTTGGCTGGTCGTGTCGTTTTTGTTCACCGGAAGGAATTACCAGTGTGTCCCGTGATGATACCTTTGCGCCCTATCAAACCATGAGGGCAAAAAAATATTCAGAAATCACATTGTCTGACGGATCCATTCACTGCAATGTAATTACTTCTCAGTTCTCGTATGAACGTATCAATGGTGAATTGTGTGTCTTACTCAATTCTTTTGCCTTTCCTCATTCCCTGTAATTTGACCCATGGCGTTTGTTTGTTTGTTTGTTTGTCGCTGTGGTTTTTGTTGTGTTTTGTGCGCTCTGTTTGCCGTGTGCGTCCTGTGCTTGTCGACAGGCCCTCAGCTCGATCTCGACCCGGAGATCCTTGCCGCGATGGAGGAAGCTGAAAATGCAGACGACCCCGAGGCCGATTTCGGTCTGGAAGAGGACTTCGTTGCCATGGCGCTGACGGAGGCTGAAGATGGTGCGTGCGTGCGTGCATTCTGCTGCTGTTAAGGTCTAAAGGCTAATATCATGCAATCTGCATGGTGTGTGTGTGTGTGTGTTAGAAGGCGAGCAGGCGTTCTCTCTCTTGCTGTAGTGATTGCGTATGTTTCGCGTTGGTCATATGCAACGTGGAGTGGCAGTGGAGCTGATTTGCCTGCCATCCCATTGCAGGTGCGTCGTACGATGTTGGCGCCTCGCACAATGTCAAGGCGGGCAAGGACGAGTACATGCGGAGTCTCGGCTTTGGCGGCGGCAAGAGGTGGGGGTCTGTGTGCGGTCTGTCATGTATTTGCAGTGACCTCAAGTGTCTCTCGTGTGTGGTTTGTTGCACATCACATGTCGGATGAACCCGTCTCACTGTATGCGACTGCACAATTTTCACACGTAATGAATGCAGCGGCAGTGACGATGAGTACGATGACGTCGAAAGTGGCGATGATGACGCCGACAGCGGCGATGACGCAGAGGAGGATGACGGCTTTGACGAGGACCCAAGCAAACTTCGACGGCGCTTTGGCAACGAAGAGACGCGATCGCGCTTCACAGAATACTCGATGACATCGTCTGTTATTCGGCGCACGGAAGGTCTGATGCTGCTGGACGACCGATTTGAGCAGGTGCGTGCTGATTGCTGCTGTTTCTCACTGACATGTGCACGTGCGTGTATGTGTGTGTGTGTGTGTGCGGTGGTGAAAATGCCCCATATGTCTACCCTATGTCGTGAAATGTTGCTTATTGTGCAGGCTTGTGTGAGACATGTGTTGTCGTTGACGGAGCCAAATTGTGGCATTGTGTCTCACTCGGCCGTTATTTTCCGCTATTTTCAGCTTATGGCAGAGTATGACGAGGAGGAAATCGGCCCGCTCGACTCTGAGGATCCTGGCGTGCAGGGACTTACCACAGACATGACAAAGTTTGATAAAATATTCGACGACTTTATCGAGCAGCGATCGATCGTGAAGCTTGAAGATGCGATTAAAGGCGTCTCTGCGTCTGACCGAAAGCTTATTCTGGAGCGACAGAAGGAGCGCCATCTTGCTGCGATGAAGCGCGCGGGTCTTGACACGAGCAGCAAGACGGTGGTGTTCACACCCGAGGACAGCAAGAAGGCGGATAAGTTTGGAAATACGGTCGTGGAGGAAGGCGCGCAGGACGAGGAGAGTGATGGGGACGACGAACGCGGTGCGATGCCCGAGCGGTTTGTGATTGAGCCCAAGCCAGACAAGTGGGACTGCGAGTCGATTCTCAGTGGGTGTTACTGCTGCGATGGGCGCTGCTCCTCCTGTGTTGTTTTTGTTGTTCTTGTTGTTCTGTTCTTGTTGTTGTGTTTGCAATGCACGCCGAGTGTTACTGTTGGTGCGCAATGGGGTTCACAATGGCATCCGCCGTCACTCTCCACTTGTTCTTCCTGGTTGTTCTTTCCTCACTTTTCTTTGCTCTTGTTGCGCAGGCACTTACTCGAACCTGTACAACCACCCGAAGCTGATCACGGAGCCGTCCAATGGGCGCAAGCGAATGCCCAAACAGGGCAGTGCGGACGCCAGCGGTGACGTCCCTGTGACGCCGACCATCCGTCTCTCTGCAAAGACAGGCATTCCGCTCGGCGTGCTTCCGTCACGTGAGGCAAAGGGCCACAATGCCAAGGAAAGCGGGGACTCTGAGGGAGATGACGACGAGGATGGAGATGACGATGGGCGCGGAGGTGAGAACTGCGGCCGCTGCATTGTCTTGCCACTGCGCGTGTCACTCACTGGTTGTGTCACTGTTACGTCACTGCTTTTGTGCCACTTCTGGTTGGGCGACGTCTGACGGTATTGTGTCTCGTGGTTTTGCCATTTCAGGTGAAAATCTCGGCGTTGCGAGGCCAAAGCAGGAGACGGCGGAGGAGCGGAAGCTCAGGAAACAGGCTGTCAAGGCGGAACGAAGGGTAAGAGCATAGCGCGGTTGTGGATTTGGAACACACGTTTGTGTCGGGTTGCGTGCAGAGTATTCGTTTTCCTTGCATGCACACACACACACGCGCGCGCGCATACTGACCTAAACACATCTACTTGTAATCCACAAACCTTAGGATCGACGCGTGGTGAAGAAGGCGACCAAGGAAGTGTTTAAGAAGGAGGAACTTCGACAGGAGCAAGACGCCCTCTCGCGAAAGGCCAACGCCAGCGTCAAAATCGCCCTATAACACTCTTTTGTGAGCATTGGTTGCACTTGCGTGGCGTGGCGTGGCGTGGCGCGTGCGCTTGCAGCGTTTGGCGTGTCGTTTTGCGTTGTCTCTGTTTTGTTCGTCTCGCTGTGATGTGGCTATTCTTGGTCGCCCATCAAGGAAAAAGCAGGCGTGCACAGTGAGTTGTGATGGGAATTGTGTGCCGAAGTGGGTCATCGCTCGACCGGTTGCCCATCACCTGTGTCGGGACGCTGTGCTCTGTATAAAGTCGATAATAAATCACCTCTTGATACAACTATGTGGGCGTATTCGGAATGTTCGTCGCACTGATACAAATGTGCGCACGTGGTCAAAGAATGCAAGCTCAAATTCATCACCAAGTAAAAGGGCAGGGGTCCAGTCAATTATACTGCTGTTTGCATATACTTTCGTGAGAGTCTGTGCCTTCAATTTCCTGTTTTCGTTGCTCAATACGACTGATTATTCAGGCAGACAACACATACATACGCACAGGCACAGACACAGACACACAGACATAGACATAGACACACACACATATATATATATATATATATATATAAACACACACGGCATGTGCAGTTGGATAATCAAGGGCCAGCAATTGACTATTAGGGCAGAACCCGCTTTATCAACAAATACCTATCGAGTCCAACAGGACGATAGACAGACCAACGGGGACGCACGCGCGCACAAAAAGGGCAAACAAAAACAAAAACCATTTTTAAAAAAACCGAAGACAACACTCGCGCACACACACACACATACATCCATTGACACGGGCATGCGGATGAGCAAGAGCAACGCACGCGTGCTCAATAGTTGACGTATGACGCAGGGAACATGCCGACCTGCCCGTGGCACTCGCCCTCAAGCCAGTTCTCGTCAAGGCGTCCGCGCACATTGATCAGGTCGCCCTCACGGAAAGTAAGCTCTCCGGGGTTCTCCGCCTGGAAGTCATACAGGGCACGGCACCTGCAACGACACATGGAATACACACATACACACACACACGTCAAAACTGGTCGCATTTCACTCAATAAATGCATCAAATTGCCCCCCATTCAAATAAAACAAGGATCGAAACCAGGAATAAACGGACTCATAATGAATATGAATATTCCACAAGACGGTCACAATAATGCAAATCGACAGGGGCGAGACAAACAAACAGCCCCAACTAGACCAGACTCAGACGACTTGTCCGTCTCAAAGTTAAATGTGAGAGGCCCTATTATTCGCGCATGGACTCAACAGCTTATTATACACACACACTCCCACACAACGACAACGACAATGACAACCCGCACGCACCCTTGGCCGGCGGATCCCCGCGACGCAGGCGGGGGCGCATGGGAAGACACTGGAGCACCGCCGCTACCGAGGTCGTCATCGTAGCTGTGCGCCTGTCGCTCGTACTTGCGCTGGCTGCGGGGCTGGCTCGCAGACTCTTGGACGCTGGAAATAGGAAAAAAGCAATTCACAGGGAAAGCAAGGGTTAATAGCGTATAATAAACTCTCAACATTCCCACGTCGTTGGGGCGGGATAAAAAGAAGCACACGATGCAACATGATTATGGATATCACCAATGTCCAGGAATAATAGTGTCGAGCTCGCACACATAAGCTCAACACAAAAAAACAAATCTTCTGTAGGGGCGCGTGTATGTGTCGTGCACAATACTCACAGGTCGCGCAGCTGCTCTGCAAGGCCTCCGAGAATGTTGACCGACTGCCGGTGGAACTGGAGCTGTGCCTCAACCAGGGCATGCACCTGGCTCACTTGCTCAGCCTGCGTGCGTGTGAGTGCGTGAGTGCGTGCGTGTGTTCGTGTGCATGTGGATAGTGTATGTTTATGCGTGCGTGTGAATATGTGGGAGTATAAAGTAGGGAGATGGAATGGACGAAAAGCGTAAGCAAAAACAACACAAAATCGTGTCAGAAGCCAAAAGCCACTTCATTCACATTTGTGCGTCGGGCAAAGCACATACATATCACACACAAGCAGAGTATAAGCGCAATCATTGCACTTCCAGGGTGATGCATGAACGCCATCAATGGAAATTGCACCAGAGCACAGGCACACACACGCACCTCGTTGGCAATGATGTTCTGCATTCCGTTCCACGAAGCCTCCTTGGACTCCTCAAACTTCTGCTCTGCAACGCGCGTCTCCTCCTCCATCTTGGGGTCCTTGGCACGCTGGCGGCGTTTGTAGTCAAAGTCAAGACGGCGGGACTCGAGCTTCTTCCGGTGAAACTGACGACATAGTAGGATAAAAGATGCGCGAATTAGGTGGACGCGATCAAAAGGGTAGTAACACATTCATGACACACTTACTGCATTCAGAGATAAGAGGGGAAAAGAAAGAAAGAAAAAAAGCAAACCGCACAACCCTCATGGCCTACATCTCAAACGCTCGGAGTGACCACTCAGAGAGATTCGCAAGGGGTCAACATGCGATAATAACCCAAATCCCACAACACATGCCACTGTGAGTGCCTACTCAACAAACACAATGCAGCGCACACAGAGACGACGCAGAGCAAAGAAACGCACCATGACGTCCTTGACCTCCTTCCCAAGAAAGTCCTCGAGGGGCTTGAGGAAGTTGGCCTGCACTTCCGCATCCAGTGCATCACGTGCCTCGGCAATCTGCTTCTCAGACTCGCCTGTGACGACCATCGCGTGTCCTAATACGCAGTCCTCTCCTATCGCCTTGCCGTGCTTAATCAAAGCGTCACCGAGGTCACCCTCCGGCTGCGGGTACTTGCCCGGCTTGGAGCCAAGCGTCTGCTTCACGGTGAACTTGGCGCGCGCGGCTGTTGTAATGGCAGCATCAGGGTGCGGGGGGAAGAAGTGGATGCAACAACGCGGAGCAGGAGAGACCACATCAGGCAACATGCGGCAGAAGGAACAACAATCATAACTTGCTCTGCGAGGAAACCGCAACAGTGGCGGTATTCTCATTTCCCTCATTCGTACTCTTGCTAAATAAACCAGCACAAGTGAGCGTACAAAGCAACGACAAGGAGATTCATGCAACTACATAAGGAGGAGGACGGTCCCTATGGCCCACTTCCGCAAACAAGATGCAGCACAGAACCACAGGAATACGCACTCGGGTTGGGCTGGAGGTACTCCTGGGTCTTGTCAATAAGCGCCTTGAGTGCCTTTTCGGTGGCGTCCGTGCGCTGCCGTCACAGTAATAACCGATAAAGTGAGGGGGGTGAGGAAGACGACGGACAACGGCAAGGGGACACGAGCGCATATGAAAACAAGAAACAATGAATTCAACAAACAGACACCACTTGCACCACAGCAAATTGGATGGGGAGCGAGTCGTGAAACAGACCCCACTTTGACATCTACAACTCAGTTGCGGATAGGTCATCTCGGCGGCAGGTCGCATACCTTCTCCATGGAAACGAACTCCTCCTCGAGGACGGTCTTTTCAGCACCAGTCTTCTCGGCGGCCCACTGTTGGTCACATTTTTGTAATGTCAAGATTAGCAGTTGAAAATAATGATCAATCCACTTCAGTGCACAAATTTCCAAGTAAGGTCACACAAAACGACAAACAAACCTGGTTGGCCTTGTTAAAGAACTTCTTGACACCCGCCATTTTTGAATTGGCTGACAGAGCAACAATTCAAACAGAGGGTAAAGGAAGATAAAGAGTACATGAGAAAAAGATGCAAAGTTTTCCAACCACAAAAACATTTCAAGATCACAATTGAATTCGAAACAGGACAACGCCCATCCGTTCCAAATCAAATGGAGGTCAGTTGTGTGCAAGTGTGGAGCACCCACGCACGAGGACATGAGATATGACCACCGAATCTCGTCTCCTACCTCCTTACAGCAAGACGACACGGATGCTCAGTAAAAGGTGCAGACAGCGCACGAAAAAGTCTCAATGGTGAGTTAATTGTTGTGAAAATGACCTTATTACAAGTAGCGGAACGTGATGCGATTGCAGGCATCGCTGTTGGGAGTGGGCAATTAGGCCACACTGGTAGTCGTGATGTGACTTTGTGGTTGATTGAGTGGGTTGGGTGCGTGTGTTTTTTTTTCAAAATTCAGCCGGAAAATTGATTTGAAAATTTGTTGAAATTGATTGCAAATGAGGGGGTGATGATTCAAATCATTGGAGGAACGGAAGATCTGCGGAGTTATCCGGGATTTACTCTATGACTGATCAGTTACTACAGTTACTACACACATCCATCCACCATCTCACAGAACATCTTTTTGTGTCTTGCCGTCACATTAGACAGCTCCCTATGCGTTGCGTTGCAAGTAGTTTCAAATGATGTATTTAAACTAGGACGCATATGCAAGAAGTGCCAGAAGTGCAACCGTCGGGCCCACTAAATTAAGGGCAGTATGCAACACGAGCATCTGCAGATGCAGACGCACAGTGACATGTTCTTGCCCACTGATAGTGGGACGCTGGAACGGTGCTTTGTGTGCACAGAATCATGGGAAAGCAAGTCAACTCGTCGTCGTAACCAAAGAGAGACGCCGCAGAACACTGGCCATTGTTCTCGTTGAACTTGTGCCACAGCTCGCCCACGTGGTTAAGTGCCTTAGAAAAAAGCTAGATCGGGAGCGTTGTTTTTCCTCTGATCCAACAGACTCTGCGCTATTGATGTCGTGGAGTTGCTAAGAGACTCCTTGCGGGCTTCCACTTGAAGAAACGACCACAGGGCTTCTGGCGGCAGCGCCCTCTCCATCTTGCACGCCATGGCGCGAGGGTGCGAGCAGAGAGCGGCGAATGGGCGCGCCCTCTGCCTTACCGTTACAGCACGTGCGATGATGACGCCAACAACACATGAATATACTTCAGTCCACTTTTGAGTTCGATCAACGAAGTCAGTTTAGACGTCAAAGTGACATACGGACGCCGCTCAACCTGTTTCACTTTTTGTATTGTTTTCGTTTGATGATTTGCTTGTTGCACTAAGGAAAAGACAAAAGACAAAGGTAATGAAGGCAGTTTGAGTCGCAGACCGAGTTGCGTGCGCGCGAATGTGTGGGGTTCATAGTTACAGCATGAGAGAAAGAGATGAGTGTGAGAGGAGACCCTAATATACACACAACACACACAACAACAGACATGTGTTTTGGCGCTTATTCGGCACCGCCGTCGGCGTAAAGAGCCTCGATCTCCGCAGAGTAGATTTGGAGGACCGTGTGCCTCTTGAGCTTCAGAGTGGGACCAAGCTCGCCTCCGTTGACGCTGAAGTCGCGGGGAATGGCCTGTGGACAGAGGCAAGACAGCACCGTCAGTCACGCAATCACAAATGGACCGAGTGCGAAAAATACATCTTTGCTGTGGGCTCTCTCTCTCTATCTCTCTGGAGTTGCTGATGCAATGCATAAGGTGTGAGTACTGAAGGTCTCTCAGAGAGTTTGTATGTTGTGTGTGTGAGTCTGTGTGTGCGTGGCGTGTGCTGTGCCTGGGGCCATTCAAACCACCGCCAGCTGACAACGCGTTCCCACACCCACACACAGAGGCATTCAGCATTCATCGCACCTTGAACTTCTGGACGTTCTGTGCACGTGACACGGCGCGCTTGTTTGCGCGAATAATGCCCTTCTCAATCGCCGCGAGGACGCCCTTGTCGTTGCATGCCTCCGCCGCCGACGTGCCCTTGAAGCCGATCTTCTGAAGATCTGCAATCGCAAGGGACGTCAGCTTGTCCGTTGGGTGGCCCTGTAGTGTGTATGTGTGTGTGTGTGTGTATCGCGCCGGGCAACAAGAAGATCAATGGAATACAGGGCTGAGTAACACACCACACACAACAATTCGCGCTGATATTGCCATCAGCGGTCTCATTTCATCTGGCCCTCCCATCCGACAACACACCATAAACAACAAAAGCACAGGCGGAAAGCACGAGATATTATACACGGCACATGGCACATCACGCACCTCTCCGTCGGCCTCGACCTTCAGGGTGACGAGGCACGTGAGGAACTTGCGCTTGTCGCCAATGACCATGACGTTGCTGAGGTAGGGGACTTCCTCCTTGATGGTGTCCTCAATGAGCACGGGCGGGATATTCTCTCCTCCAGCAGTGATCAGCAGCTCTGTGTTGTGATTGCGTGTATGTATGTATGTATGTATGTATGTATGTATGTATGTATGTATGTATGTATGTATGTATGTATGTATGTATGT
>CALSCR010002422.1:0-12104 GCA_943704495.1 Pigoraptor chileana
GCTGCTCATGTCCTTTCATTCGGAAGTGTACTCAATTTGTGATGCGCACCGAAACATTCAAAACACAGAGCCACGAATCGTAAGGAAAACGGGCGACTGGCGGAGAAAATGCCACAGCCACGCAAAACAAAGACTGACGAAGGAGATGCAGCACGCGGCACTTTACGCATACAGTGACTTCGAGGAGGGGCACGGTTCGTCACGAGCGTAGACGGGATCCGACAGTTCGCCCCAGTCGCCTCCGCTGAGCTTGGTACGCACGCGGAAGACATAGTATGCCTCGTCACCACGGAGATCTGTGAGAGCTACACCCGTCGTTCCGAGCGTGGTTGTCTTTGTCGGGCACGTTGAGTCGCATCCCGTGAGTCCGTCGCACTTTCCAAGGCCGTCGTCGCACCGCTTGTACTGCACCTCGGTGGTCGCCGCGGAAAAGGCCGCAGTGTTGGTTCCCTTAGACTCGGGCTCCATCCACTTGACCGTCGCCTTGTCATAGGCTGTGAAGACCACTGTCGGAGGGTACATTTTGAGAGGTGCGGACGTCGTCGATTCCGCCGCGCCGAGGGTTCCAGTGACCGAGCCGCCGAGAGTGCACGGCTTACCATAGCCGGATGGCGTGGACGTGTTCACCGATGCTGCCCAAAGACGACAGTTGATCTGGGTGGAGGCAAGCGACGCGTCAAAGCCCTCGAGAGTGCCGCTCATATTCGACACTGTGCGCCCCTCCGTCGCATAGGGACTGGTGTTGATGTTGCGTCCCGTGGTCCCGTCGCCGAACACGCGGAATCCCGCTGCTCCGGTGGTGATAGCCGGGGTGACAATCAGAGTTGCGTCAGTGTTCCCCGTCGATGCGACGTCGGTGTTGCTTGCCTGGGTCACATCCTGCTCCACGTACACACCAGACGACCCCTTGATGATCTGCTTGTAGCGCCATGCGCCAATGGACTCGGTGGGTCCGACGAAGATGCCGTCCTTCCCTGCGTTTCCAGCATCAAAGTCTGCGCCCGTCGCACCCCGGGGCATTTGACCAGCGTCAACCAAGTTGACCAAAGTCCACGATCCAGCTAGCCAATCAACATAGGACGCCAAGCTTGCGCCGGTCGCATTCACAGTGATGTAGAGGGTTGTGGACACATTTTGTGTGGTGAAAACGGATCCAAAACCGTCGATGGCGGACTGCACACGCGGGAGCATCTTTGCGGGGGTATCGCAGTTCGTCGAATTGGTGCAGTCGATTGTTGCGCGCTCTGCCGACGGAGATAAAGGGCAGTCGGCAGTGAGCTGTTTGATGCAGACAGTGTATTCTTTCGACAGAGAGAACAAGTGTATCAAGTTGCTTCCGATTCCGGCGTTGGAGTAATCGCTGCTATCGACGGTGAGCTTAATGCGGGCACGCCCGACGACTTCACCGCCGGACTTTTGGATGAAACGAACGACATTGGCGGTCTTGCGCACGGTGCGGAACACTGCTGAAAAAGCGGTATCTGCCGTTGCTGCGGCGATGATCTTTTTGGCCACATCGTCTGCGGATACGGCGTCGCCCAGCGTGACCTTGACACCGCTAGCACCAGTCGGCAGAGTGAAAGCAGCGCCGCCCTTATCCATCCAAACGACAAACTGGTGGTTGGTGGCTGCATCGAATAGGTTGAAGTTGAGTGCGTGAGAAGTATTTGCGGCAGCGTCGCACGTGATTTGCACCTGCTGACGGCCGATGGCGACGGACAGTCCTGGGAGTGGATCAAGTGCGGTGACGAGGCGGTCCGATAGAGCTGCCGCTGAGGGACTGTCGCTGACATCGACGACGACTTCATTGAGTTCCGGGCGAGGGGTGAATGTGCCGGTGGGGAGCGTGAGGAACTGGACGGCGTACTTTTTAAGACCGCCGAGAATGGACCAGAAAGTGATGGCCTGTCCGTGCGCAATGTTCGTCTTGGAGGGCAACGTAATCTTCTGTTTGTCCTGAATGTATCCGGCGAACCCCGCGAAAGTAATCCCGTTGAGTGAGTTTCCCTTCGTTGGGTGAGGCACAAGATTTGCGTGGACAGTGTTGGTGATGTTCACCGTGGGAGTGCCGGCGGCATAAGGGACTGAGCTTATGGCGATCATCACATCGCCCGGATTGATGGTTCCAACCGGAACGCCCGCGCTCGATTTGGTCGCTGTCGATAGGAAAGTGGCAGCCGTGTCATCGCCAAACTGGACCGCCCATGCGGGAGAATTACCAGCAGTGTTAACGTACGTCGGGTTTGCGACAGCGTCAACATTCCATGACACCGGAGCTGTATATGCGGCAGCGACATTGAATGTGCCTATCATGGAGGCATAGCTTGCCGTAACATCTGTGACAGCCCAGTTGTTGCACAGGGCGGTTGCGGCGCCGTTGCCGAATAGCTCGGGCTTCTTCGTTGGCACGGTACCGGGAAGAAGATAGATTGTGACACCTGATGTGCCACCGAGTGAGGCTGTAAGATCACCGATTCCGGGGATGGCCGCTTCGTGCAATATCTTCGCCAAGACTTTCGCGACATCGCTGCTCGTTGTGAGTCCCGTGAGGTTGACTGTCAACTGTTGCGCCGAGGCAGGTGGGCAAACGGCACCCTTGGTGAAGCAGACCGACACTGCCGAGCTGTCCTGAAGATAGAACTTGAATATTCCGCCATCGTTTGTGTTCGCCGGGGTGTCGACAGTGAGAGTGAAGGTGGGGCGGCCAAGAGGCACCCCGGAAGCCTTTTGCTGTAAATAATTGTAATTGCTCGTCATCGCACCCAAATAGAAGGGGGCGACAGCGCCCGGATAGTTTGCAGGATTCGACACCGTTTCCAAGAACTGCTTGACAATTACTTGTGTCTGAGGGTCCTTTACGTTGATCGGCCAAAGAAATCCCGAGCCACCCGCTGACACCGACGACGCAAGGGGTGGGTCGAGAGTGAGTGTTGTGGCGGTGGGAATGCTGAGCACGCGGAATATCTTGTCCTTGAACAGCGCGACGTCGCCGGCTGCGAGACCTGCCATGACCTCGATAAAGACAAGATCGCCGAGACGAAGTCCGTGGGCGGCGCTGAAGGTTATGAGAGGGCTAGTACCGGCATCGATGGAGCTGACTGTCTTCTTTGACGACGCAGTGGATACGACCCAATAGTCGATGCCTGCGTTGGTGGCTGACGCAGCACGGGGGGTGTTGCACTTCCACGTGTCTGCGCTTGAGGCATGCGCGTCGTACGATGCAACCACGCAGATTACTCCGCTTGAGAAAGAAGTTCCCGTTGTCGCCGAGCCCGGAATGTAAATGACGTCATCGTTCGCAAGTATGCCGCTGGGATCGCTTGGGCCCGTGAACGTTGTATCGGAGCTCGCAGATGCGCTCAATGCAATTTTTCTGGATGAATTCAGCTCGTACGCAAAGCCTTTAGTCGCATTAGCTGACGTCGTGACTTGAGGGAGAAGCCTCATCGTCGCGTCAGACAGCCCTGCCACCTTAAATGCGCGCTGGTTGATTGCAGACCCGCCGCCGTTGACCCCCAGAAACGCAATGATTCTATCGTTGAGGAGTCCATGCGAGCGTTGCAGTGTCACGGTGGGATTCGCACCAATTGTAAGGCCGAGGACTTTGGTGTAGACCTGGACCTCGACGACGACATTGGTTGGGTCGGTTGACGGCTCGCACTGACCACCTGGACCGGTGATTGTGTGCTCAATGCAGATGTCAATCTTGCGGTTGTTGTTGGTAATGTCGAACAGGACGAATCGCATCCCAGACGGGGCGTTCTGTGCAGACTGGTCCGTGATTTTGTGCTGATACAGATTCGGGACGGTGCCGTTCTTCTTCTGGACAACGCTCAGCTTGTCAAAGCTGACGCTATCACGAACAAATGTCTCAAAGTGGAGCGGAAACACGGCGTGCGCATCCATGACGCGCTTGAAGCCGTGGACTGAATGTGTCTTGGAATCGATGACGCCCCGAAAGATGTAACCAGCTGCAGTGGTCGTCGTTGTAATCGATGGCGTGACAGTGAGCGTAGTGAGGGTGGGAACTGAAGCGACCCGGAAGAACTTGTGTTGCCAGACGCCTCCGTCGACCAACTGGCTCATTGCATTGCGGGGAAACGGGTAGATGAGAACATCACCGACTTCGAGCCTGTGTTGCGCACTCGTCGTTATGGTGGGATTAGCGCCGACAGTGACAGATGAAACAGCAATCTTGGTTGAATCATCCGCGACCTTGTAGTATACGACGCCCGTTTCCGAGGCTGTGTTGATCTTCCCGCCGCACTTGAATGTCCCAGAGCCCACGGATGCGACCAGACACAGCTTGCCCCCAGCGAAATTTGCGACGGCGGAGGCTTCGCCAGTGAAGAATATCACATCATCATTTGAAAGACCGTGGCCGCTCTTGGTGATCGTGCCGTCTGCGTCGGTGTTGGTCGTGGCGTCGGACACGCGGTCCGTCGCTCCCGCCGCCTTGTACGCCTTGCCCGTATTTCCTGCGGACGTGGTGGTGACAGCCGCATTGGATATGAGCTTGAACTGGTTTCCCGATTTGGAGGCGACACGAAACCCCCTCTGTGCCAGCTTGCTCGCACCGCCGCCGTCGTTCGTCTCGAGGAACACCACAAGGTCATCATTTCCAAACCCGTGGCCGACATCGAGTGTGACAGTTGGATCTGATCCGGATGTGATCGTACGCACGGCGATGTATGTGTCATTGCGATTGACCTTGATGGACGCTCCGTTGCATGTGCCTATGTTCCGCTCGTAACAGAGCCGTGGGCTGAACGTGCCGTCCTGAGAGACGAGCACGAATGACATACCGTCTGGGGTCGCGGATGGATTGTCGCCGGAAATGGTTGCAACGCTTCGGATCGGGACATTACCCGGTGCCCTCTGCCACACATACACCTTGTCCGTATTGACGCCGACACCTTGCTCGGCAAGGAACGGGACGATGCCTCCGGGGTAGTTCGCGGGTGTATTGAGTGCGAGGGTCAGTGCAGCGGCGTTGTCTTGCGCGGTTGCACCCGTAACGAGAACCACTTCGATGATCGATCCTGCGGCGGTGGTGTTTTTCTTGCACGACCCGACAAACGACCCCACGTCGGCCTTGCCGTCGCTCTCGAAGCAGACACGAAAGTAGGCGCCCTCGACTGTCATCAGAGGGATGATTCCGCCCACGCCCGGCTCCATGGCTGTCGAGTCCAGCATAGCGATGGTGACCCTGCCGCGTGTTGCAGGGACTGCAAGAGCATTCTGTGTGACAGTTATGATAGGTGTCTTGAAGTCGGTTGCGATGGTTGCGTTGAAGGGGGTGTTGTATACGCCATTGATTGCGTCACGAATGCTCACGGCGATTTCGTTTGCAGTCGTGCGTCCATTGGCGCTGCTGATGTCGATGCGCGTGAATACGCCGCTCGGGTTGGTAGGCTGCGTCAAAGGCGAGGTGCGATTGCCTGATTTGTCGAAATACCATGTCTGCGGAGGTGCGGGCAGAATGTGCATGCATGCAGCCGTCAGCAGAGCACTCTATGTGAGTGATATGATATATTATAGCATCACGAAGTGAGAGAGGATGAATCAAGACTGGGTATGTAAGAGTGAACGACATCGTGTGCTTCACAGATACCCACCCACAACTTGCCCGTCTCATCCACAATGAAGAATTGCGAGCCATCGAGAAGACGACTGCGAGCGGCGGCTGTGAGAGTGTGCGTCTGTTTGGTGTCAGCGCCCAGCGTTATCCCTGCTGTGAATCCGTCGATGTCATTTGCTGCTGTGTTAATGGCGTCGGCAATACCGTTCGTTGTTGAGACACCCGTGACATCGATGCGATGGATCCTCGAAGAAGTGGCATTCACAACTGCCTTGTTATCAGCGCATCCTCCGTTGTTGTAAAAGTAGAAGTATTCCCACAGGCCGCTCTTGGCGTTTCCAATGTACCAGTTTCCGTTCGAGGGAATACTTTTCGGACCCAGCACAGCGCCCCCAGACGCCGCCCCCTTTGTCATGCTGGGGCCTGTTATGGTCAGTGTTGCGTACTCGGGGCCCACATAGCCGACACTCCCGACGCCCGTCGCAGCCGTGGCTGACGATGTGCTCTTCATGACGGTTCCGCGGTGGAGTCGCTGGTGCACGGGGATTGCGCCGCTTACTAGCTGTTCGATGTTGAGATCGGTGTTGCCACTGCCATCGCAGGTTGCACGCACGACGTTGTCTGCTGTCGTGAGCCCCGTGGAATTTCCGGCAATGCCTGCGTTGAATAGCGCCTTGACTACGGCGTTGCACACGTCTCCGGCCGTGGTGATGCCACTGATGTCGGCAAAGACCGGTGTTGTCCCAGTGAGGGGGCCGCTGTCACTCGCAGATGTCTTCCACCACACAAAGTAGTCGTCGCGGGTGTTTGCGATCGTTGAGGATGGGCGCAAACCGAGTGACGCAACCGTCATGTACTGGCCATGTTTGTAGTTCGAGGTGGCGCTCGGTGTGATAGACGAGATCTGCTTAAGGCCCGAGTCATAGTCGACGTAATTGTCGCACTCAAGGAAGTAGCGGGTGTCTGTGCTGGTCTCCTGAGATGCCCAAGTCAGGTAAAAGGCGTTTGACGTCTGGTCGTCAACGGAAAGCGTTGATTTCGCGTCCTGTGAGCACTGAAGGGTCTTGTCGGGGCGCGGCGGAATCGGATCGTACGTTGGGTTCACGATCGGGCACTGAGGGGTCACTGCAGGGCCGCGGGTGAAAATAATATACCGACTGAGGTGAGACAACTATTGTGATAGACGAGATGAGTGTTGATATTAACTGATTAAACTGGACATCAGTCGCACATTGTCAAGTTAGCCGGAAGCTGTGAGTCCAAAAATAAAACAAATGGTTCCTTACCAGCGGCGGTGTTGCAGTCCCAGACAAGATAGGGAGAGAAGCTTGTGCCATTGTCTGTGCTCACGTAAAGGCCCGCATCAAGGATGCCGTAGAGAAAGCCGTCCTCTCCTGTGACAGCGAGGATCTGGTCACCCTTATTGAGCGCTTCGAAAAAGTTAGCAACCGTAGGGGGTACAAATGGCGTCCAGTAGTCCGCGTCGATGACAGCTTCGAGATTGAGAGGATCGACTGGGCCCTTTCCAAGGAAACACCGGGTTGAACTGGTGCAAATGACGGTCGTCTCACCGTCATTCGCAAAGACGGTGAGCGATGTGCGAAAGATGCACTCGGGGGGGATGTAGTAGGGGCGGAGGGCGGCGGCTGCCGATCCGGGGCCACTGCAGCCGAGGAGCGCAATGCCGCTCAGCACGACCATGGCGACAGTGAGACTGAGGGCTGCCCTGCCCCTGCCACTGCGACCAGCTCGTTGAATGACAGGCCTCATTCTGATCATGGCTTGCAAAATGATACCTCTTCACAGATATCCACTGGACGGACTAGTCTTACATGAATGGCGTGTAAATGTAGATAAGAACTATTAATTGTGAGAATGCCAGACTCTCTTAAATGCAATACCAGTCTGCTGGCTGTCTACACGCAATTATATGGTCACTGCAGCACTGCACGTCAACGCACGAGTCTGTTCGCTGGGCAGGGCAGGATAGGCAGCCAACAGGATCGGAAGAGAAGGCTCTGATCAGTGCAGCTGTCTTCCCGTATCAAGCGGGGTGCGCGTGTGAGACGATGGCGAACTATGGCGGTCAATTGCGTGCGGTCTGACAGTCTGTGGCGTGGGAGCGTGCAAAATTGTCATCCGACATCACTGGCGTATTAATAGCATAAGTCGAAAAAAAGGCGCAAAAATGCTGTTCCAAAAATGTCCCCACGTACGGGAGTGTTTTTATTTCCGAAATTAATTTCAAGTGTCGGGTAATGGTGAAATTAAATATATTCTTAGTGTATAAAGGTGATGTCCGACTGTATTATTTTAAGACGGGAGTTTCTATCCAACCCAATCTCAATTTGTTTCAATTTTCCATTTTGTTTTCAAATTTGCTCCTTCACAAATTGAATTTTATAATTATTTTGCCGTGATTATCAGTTATCAGGAGAATCGAGGTGGGTGTGGTCGCACAAATTCAGTCTGATTGGGGGAGAAGGAGCAGAGTGAGTCACGTCACACACCTCCCCGCGGAGACATTTTATTTTAATTATTGGAGGCTCGGCAACTGTCAAAGAATTTGACATGACACGTCAAATGCCCAAATGTGGGGCCAGCCATCACGTGATCACGGCCGAGATCCAACGAGCACCAAGAAACAGAGGTGCGCGAGTCGGTCAATCACTGCTGAGCGGCGCGGGGAGAATAAACACGACCACGTCCCGAAAGCGAAGGAGTCGTCTCTTTATTGCCCAAAGTTGCAATTGAAAGAATGACTGTAAGGTTCTGAGGAACCAGGTCAGTCCGACCGACTCGGCCGTTTGCTGATCGGCGGCTAAGGCTGACGGCGATCCCCCGCCACGCCGCCACCGTCAGTCAGGCCTGAGCGGCCCCGCGACAGCACTGACGCCGGCGGATACTCGGACACTCGGCTTCATGAAATGGTACAACAGTTACTGTGCAAACGCCACCACCGCGGCACGCGCCGCACCTTTACTGTAAATATAGTTTACCCGGCCGCACCTTCGCACACGTCAGACTCAGTCATGATCATCACCACGCACTGCGTTCACACCCGCTACCACGGACCACACCCGAACTGACACGTCCAAACATGCCGGCCGCGGGCGGTCTGTAGGTCTGGATTGTAGTACGCGCTACGTACATTGATCTCTCGGCTGCAAGTTTAATTGGTCATCCGCCACGGTACTGCCTCCCGGCACCATGACAGCAAACAAAACATCATAACCGTTGACTGAAGACCCACATTCACTTGGCAGGCTCAGATACGCCCACGCATATAGAGAACAGACACCAACATTGAAAGACATAGTTTTACGCGCACTCAGTGCCGGACACTGTTACGCAGACCGACATTCCCGCGCCACTGCTCTATACAGGTCAGACGGCGGCGGCCTTGCCGGTTTAGCCAACGGATGTGCTGCCGTCGGCCCAGACTGTGACAGTCGTGTCCCTCATTGTACGGCTAGCGTCCCCAACTCGAGCGTCCCACCTGCAATCTGCATTCCTCTTTCGCACGGATATAATTTTCTCTCACAGCCACAATTCATTCTTATCGTCCGGCCGCCGGGGATGCGATGATGGGAACTGGTCAGAGGTCTGCACTTCGGTGAAAGGGAGTGTCACTCCGCCGCGTTCTGGGTGGCACGGCTTGCGCCGGCACAATCCGATTTATAATTTTATTCAGCCATAATGTTTTGCGTCCGTCATCGCAATGGCATCCACGGGAAACATCGTCCTCACGTCGTCACGGCGTCCCGCAGTCCATGACCTTGCCTGACGCCGTTCAGATATGTAACTGTGTTAGTGTCTGATACGACGGATGTTTACACTAATCGCCGACTACGGAAACGGTGTGATAAGTACAAGAAGGAGCCGGCAGGGGCGCCGTAGGGAATCATCATGCAACCTGCCATTCAACTCATACTTCCAAAGCCGAAATGCGGTTAGGCCAATCCGAGACAGTAGTGTGCACTGAAAATGGGGACGGCATTAGGAAGTGGATCGCCAGCCATCCGGGCGGCGTACATTGACGTCACGTGACCGGGCAGAGTCGGCCGCCGGGGCGGCTCTGATAAATTTGCGTGTCCCTGTTGCTTAGTCAGAGTCAGATTTACATGTCCATTTGCGGTGCCGGGCCGGCGGCCGCTGACTGCAGTGGCGCCCCGGGCCGACCCGGTCCGGCGCCGCGGCCGCCGTCTGCCGATCACTATGCTTGGTTGTCAGTCATGCCCCCCAGGCCGCTAAGCCGCCGCGGCGGGCACGGGATGCCTGTCCGCGTCGGATGACGGCTACCGAGAAGAGTCCGCGGCCGTGGAGGCCCCGGCCCCGGCGCAGCCTCAGTCCTGTCACGACAGACGAGTGCCGTGAATCTCCAGAAAATGATGCGGCTCAGCAGCTGTCCGATTTGCACTTAGCCGACTAAGTTCAGGCCAATACAGCCGCGCCGAGTAGTACAAATGTACTCAACTGAAAGTGGCAGCCAGTCTCATGCTTTTAGCCTACCTCGCCGGCGGGATGGTCCTATCAAGAAATTTGGCCTGTACAGCCCTGAGTAAAATTGACCGATCAAATAAAAGGACGGTTTGCCGAAACGTGCCATGGGATTAGACAAATGATATGAGATGATGTCAACTAGTCTTATACCGTCATTATGACGCCTGTACTATTGGGGTCCGCCAGCCGTGAACTGAATCAGTTCTCAGGCGGATAATGGCCGGCATGATAACGTGAGACTGTCCCTTTTTATAGGGCCTGCGACAAGTCTAGACTAAGCTGAAAAACAACTGGCCGCAACTGGCCGCAATAAAGCCGGTAAACTGCCGCCGCAATGGAAAACGGAGCCGGGCAGCGCCGACTGAGTCTAGCAATCAATGCCACGCATCAGTGAATGTATCCGAGTCCCGGCGGAGTCGGCGAGTAAGCCGGGCATCGGTCAGTAACATGTCAGGCGGCCCTGGCGGCTGCACGGCCGTGGCCGCTTGGCGCGGCGGCCGCCGGCGGCAGTTGTACTATGAGGCTGAATAGATTTGCCAACGGCAAGTACTCGTCACTGCCTACTCGGCCGCGTGGCGCCGCCGGCATTAACTGATGTTGCGGTTGCTGTACTGCCGCAGACGGCAGGCGTCGGCGTATCAGTCAGACTCGGCTCGGCCAGTGAACAGCTGCCCCAGTGCCGCCGGGCTGCCATTTCATTCGATCAGTTTTTAAGGATTGGAAGGTCCGACGTACATCAATATTTTAATGGCAGTTCATATGACAGGCCCGTGAAGTATAGTATGTGAATGGTATCTCGGATGTTTAAGTTAGTACTACCGCAAGGGTACTCTTAGTACCCTTGACTACCGTCGGCCCGCCGCCGATATGAACATTTCTCGATTCCCTTCTCATCCGCTGGAAAAGTGTCCCAAAACAATTGTGATCACGTGATAAAGTTACCATATATGGTAACTTGCCCGGCCGAAATAAGGGTTGGGGTTGGGGTTAGGGTTAAATCACTGACTTTTTTGTCACACTGATTTCCACAATAAAATAATTTTCCTGACTGATACTTAAGCCCATACATCAGTTAGCCAATCAGATCGCTCGGCTCAGCCGCGGCTGAGGAACGGGCCAAGATGATACGAGATGAGGAGCCCGACACGCAGCCGATTGGGCAGAATCTGGGCAGAATCTGGGCGCGTTACGGTAGATTGGGGATTCGAAGCCGTGTTCCGGAAGCCGGAAAAGAGAGCGATTTTGACACCAGTTTGAGCATAAATATTCACATTTCACATAAGAAGTGCTATTTCCGATCGGAACATTCGACATCTGGAATCGCATTTCCTAAAATAAAATTCAACGACTGCGACTCAGTTCCCAAATACTGTTTCGAGTATCGGTGCGTGACGTTCATCTCTTAGGATGACGAAGATTGGCTTATCCAATTGGATTATGTCGATTCTGTCGTGTGCCTGATCACCAACTGAAAGCTCGCACACGGCGAATACGGTTTGGACTTGTCGTTGCACTTGCAGACTTCAGTAATAACCTGATGTGTTCTAATTTGTGATGCGTAAATTCATCCAATTGGATCACGGGTCGATTCTTTGATCTTTATCATTCCGGAGCATTCCTCTCATTTCGACATGCACATTCTTTTCATGTCGTGAGTACTCAATTTGTGATGCGCACCGAAACATTCAAAACACCCAGCAACGAATCGTAAGGAAAACGGGCGACTGGCGGAGAAAATGCCACAGCCACGCAAAACAAAGACGTGACGAAGGAGATGCAGCACGCGGCACTTTACGCATACAGAGCCTTCGATGAGGGGCACGGTTCGTCACGAGCGTAGACGGGATCCGACAGTTCGCCCCAGTCGCCTCCGCTGAGCTTGGTGCGCACGCGGAAGACATAGTATGTCTCGTCACCACGGAGATCTGTGAGAGCCACACCCGTTGTTCCGAGCGTGGTTGTCTTTGTCGGGCACGTTGAGTCGCATCCCGTGAGTCCGTCGCACTTTCCAAGGCCGTCG
>CALSCR010002424.1:5562-35134 GCA_943704495.1 Pigoraptor chileana
GGGTGCAGAGGTAACTGGTGCATGCGTCTGTGCGTATATGCCTATTACTGCCGTGCGTGTGCGTGTGGGCGTGCTCGCATTTCTGTTCTGTCCTACTTCAGATCCCTATTCCCTAATTCCCCATTCCCCATTCCCCATTCCTGTTCTTATTCTCTATATGCTTTAATCCTAACACAACCGTAGGTTCGATGGAGCTCCGGTCCTTTGGCACGCCGTTGGGTCGATCCCTGCAAGCCGCTTACTGACCGATTTGTTAATTACCTTCGGATGCGCCCACACACTCGACACACTCGACGCCGTGTGTGCATCGGCATTGTACATATATTCTGAATACTAATTTGTAAATATCCTTTTTTTTGAGTTTATCGTGTCTTGACTGGTTCAGTTTCTGTGCCATCCGATGGAACGACTGAGTGGGAATGCTCTCGACGGAACAAATGCATTTTGAGGATATATTATGGATTCCGACAAACAGCACATCGACCCTATGAACAATTTGAGTGTTGGACTACTTAATTTTAGTGATGCAGCATGACTGGGTGACACTAATACCAAGGCAGTACTCTGAATTGTCAAAGAAATGTTTACGCCGCCTTTCTGCCGGTTTCCAGTCAATCTCACACGCGGACACGCAGCCACGCAGACACCAAAACGTAGAGTTTGAGCAATGATAGCATCGCAATTCAGGGTCTATATTTTAAGGGGGTATATACAGCAAAAAAAAAACTTGATATGGAAAGCGACGACAGAGGAGAGAGACCGAGGCAGGCAGCTGAAAGTGGTTTGTTGTGTGGCATGACGCTCAGTGGCCTGCGGTTGTGCGAGGACGCGAGGACATGGAGCGACCGAGTGAAAGGCCCAGCAAGTGCAGCTGCGACGAATCTGCAGAGGAGAGCAATGCTGCCAGATTGGCGCTGTCACTCAAGCCTCCCGGAGCTGCCTTGGACATGGGCGATTTTGTGGCGCGCTGCACGGGGACAGCGAATCCGGGAGCGACCTCCACGTACTGTCCCACACCCGCGCCCTCCACAATGCGTTCCATCGACCCCAAATGCAGCGACGCTATCGACTCTGTCGAGCGACGCCCGGTCAGTGACTGCTGCGGTGACGGCTGGTGTCGCCCCGCGGGGGAGGCTGTGGGGACGGGCGACGTGGACACCGCGTTCGGGTGGTTTAGGCTCTCGCCGTGACGGTGTGGCGCACGCCCGTGGGTGCTGCTTGACGTTGGTCCCACGGCTGAGATGACGTGTCCCGAGTGCGGAGGAATGCCCTTCTGCACAGCACACGTGAGCGATTGGTGTTAACGGCGTAAATGTTTGTGTTGACGAAGATTCGAGTGGAAAAGGTGACAAAACATGAAAAAAAAGGAAGAGCAACGCACGAAAACCACCCGTCGTTCACTAATGATAGCTAGCATCACAAAGCGCCGACTCACCCTTGAGGAAACCGACATCGAGTGCGCATCGTTCTGCGCGCTCCTAGCCGCAGCCGTAGCAGCCGTCGGCGAAGGCACAAACGGAGGCAGGCTTGCGCCGGAGTTTGTGCGCGATACGGGCGCCGACGACTGTGCGCCACGTGGGCTGGCAGGCGCCATGTGGGCGGCGGGGGCGTGGCTTGGACTGGCGCGCGCCAGCTGCTCCATCAGACGCTTTCCACTCATGTACAGATCCGATTCACTAGCGGCACCGCCCATGCGAGGATGCGAGGGGCGCGACGTCGATGATGTCGAGTGCGTCGGGGACGGCGTCCGCGGCAGAGGACTCGCAAAGACAACCTTAGCGGGAACAGAAACGGCGCCACGGACACTCGCGGGCGGAAACACTTCACGTGACGCCTCCCGGGTCCACATGCCCTCGCTGTATGTCATTGAGAGCGTCCCGTCGTCATCGTAGTCAAATGGCGTGTCTGTTATTTGATTGCTCACGTGACCTTTATTGTCCGTGTCGTAGGGGATCCCGGGGGGCAGTGCGTGCGTTTCGGCGTGCATCGTTGCCGTCGCCGCAAACGGTGGCTTGCGTGCATCCTGCTCG
This sequence comes from Pigoraptor chileana, assembly GCA_943704495.1. NCBI lineage: Eukaryota > Filasterea > Ministeriida > Capsasporidae > Pigoraptor > Pigoraptor chileana. The sequence continues at coordinate 7,593 of CALSCR010002424.1, forward strand.
TGCTTGAGCCGCGCGTGCCGTTCGCTGTCGAGGGCGTCTGACAACTCCATCAATCGTGACGTCAGTGTCTCATTTTCCCTCCGCGCAATCGCAAGCTGTTCGGCGGTCTCACCCGCGCGCCGCTCGGCAGCAACCACAGCAGCGCCATCAAGTGACTGCGTGGTTTCGACAAGCTCGCGGATGTGGCGGTCCTTGCCCTCGAGCTGCGCAGAGAGGGTTGCAACCTCAGTGTTGCGCGCGTTCAGCTCCTGCCGCAAGTCACGCACGACGCGACCCAGCTCCTCAGCCTCGCGAAGGAGGGCGACCCCCTGCGCCTCCACCTGCCGCCGCATCGAAGACATGGCCTCCTCCTTCTCGACAACAGAAGAGCGCAGGGCTGCATTCTCCGCCGCCGAATCCTTCATCTTCTTCTCGAGTGATAGCATGGACGTCGCCAGGGCATCGCGCTCGCTTGTTGCACGCTCGAGCGCTGTCTGCACGGTTGCCAGCTGAATCGAGGACTCCCTGTTGTACCCTTGGTGTGTACGCAACTGCTCCACATCTGCCTCAAGCGATTCGACCTTGGCACGTGCTGTGTTTCGCGCGCCAGTAAGCTCCGCTATCAATTGGTGGTCAAATTCGCGCTGGGCTTCCATATTGGAGATCTTGGTCTGAATGTGGCCATTTTGGGGCATGGAGGAGGCGGAGGAACAGCCAAAAATTAATATTTTGGCACAATAAACAACAGCGATTGACCAAGAATAGATAGCCCCAAACCCAACATGGGATTTGCAAGGTGCACACAACCAAGAAGCAAAGAGAAAGACGCCGTGTCCACGCCGGTGTTTCAGGCTCTGCCAACAGACTCCACGGTAAACCGTGCACGTGAGAGAAGCGTCGCAAGAAAAGAACAGACACACACACACAAGCATATTACAACACATTACATATATATATATATATTATAACATATTAGTGATGCCCACCATAAAATCGGTTTCCTTGGCGCTCGTCAAGAGCCCCATCTCGTTGCGTGACTGCATGGCTGAGTCCGCCTGTTTGGTCTTCTCCTCAAGCAGCCGCTGTGCAGTGGCGAGTTCCGTCTGTGGTGCGGCAGAGGCACATTTTGCAATCGACGTCGGGGAGAAGGAGAAAGTAAAGAGAGATGTGAGTGAGCAGAGGGAGAGAGACAGGTAAGAGACCAGAGAGAGATGCTCAAGTCAGTGTCTAAGGGGACTCTGCCGCCCTATGGACCCCACAAGAGAGAGAAGTGAATGAGCACAGAGTGTGTGTGTGTCTTGGGTGTTGTGCCCATGGACCCCACAAGAGAGGTCAGAGAGAGAGAAGTGAATGAGCGGAGAGTGTGTGTGTGTCTTGGGTGTTGTGCCCATGGACCCCACAAGAGAGGACAGGGAGAGAGAGAAAAGAGCGAGAAGGGCACATAAACAGAGAAGAGTAAAGACGGAAGGAATGTATACGTCTAGCACTGATGACAGTGGTGAGCGAGCCATACTAAAAATGTGGCAAGCAGCGGACAGAATAGGCCATGGCGTCATTGAATGGGGCCACGCGACCGACCATGCCCACCTTGAGGGCTGCATTCTCCACGCGGAGCTCGGCCGTCTCCACCAGCGCCTCTTGAGATCCCTCAGGGTGCGGACCCGTCGAGGTGCTGCTGCCAGCGCTCACTGATGTGCGGAAACGTGTCACCATCTTGCCGAGCATGTCGCCAGCAAAGTGCGCGGCCTGGTGCAGGTGAGCAGAATGCGCGCGTGCATCAGTGTGTGTGTGTGTATGCGCGCGCGTGAGGAATGACAGCAGAGAGGCGGCGTGATGGATGAATTGAGAGGGGATTTGCAGGTATTTAGACAATTGTATGGTAAGGATCGCGCACACGTGGATGGGAATATGCATGCGCACACAGACACACGCAATAGGCACTCACCCCGCCGAGTCCGCTGTCGACGGAGTCTGTCTGGACAGCGCAGTCGGACATCGATGGAAAGGACGATAGGCTCATCGATCGCACGCGTCCTACTCGAGGGCGTTTGTTGTGAGTCCAAAGTGAATAAAACAGTGCGTTGAAAAACACAAAATGTCCTTATGAATCTTAAGAATACACCGCAGTGATACGTAGCTGAAATGGCGCACATACCGACGTGCACATGACAGCAGCACTTCACATAGACCACACAAACACGCACACCCGCACACACACACGACACGCACCCTTTGACCGCGCAAGTGCCATCTGAAGATTGGCAACCTGATCCTCCAACGAAGCCGTGATGGATCCCCTGCGCGCCGTCTCATTTGGGCGAATCTGCCTCACATATACACAAGGCAAGCACAGTCACAGACACATGCACACACACACACAGACACACAATCGTAGACACATCGGCAGTCAGTTTGTGTTCCATTCGTGCAGCATCCGCAAGAGCGCGTGCGTATGCATGATCAGTGAAAAGGACGTCTGCAAATGATAAAAGGCGACACTCACAAAGCATCTGACAAGTTTGCATCGCGTGGCGAAATTGAGAGTTGCGAGCGAGGCCGTTCGGTGTCCCTCAGCCGGGTCGACTGTTGCAATGATGCGCGTGCGCGTGTTTCCCCCAAAGCAATCCTATGAAACGTGTGACAAAGAGGTAAGGGGCCAGATCAGCCTGATGTTCGGAGTAGGCAGCAAGGCTCACGCACACGCACGCACTTACACACACACACACACACACACATAGAATCCGCTTACTTTGAGGAGCAGGGTCAGCTTTGAATCGCCAAAGGGAGGCAGTTGCGTTCCTGCATCCGACGACAGCGATTGCACAACAGCGCGCAAAGTTGACAGGGAAAAGTCGCCCGACTCGGCAGCCTTTGGCACTGTTGCAGATGCGGTCGATTGGCGGCGCGTAACAGGCATATCCACTGTTGCCGCCCCCGAAAGCGACGACGATGCCGAGTGCACTGCGTGGGAGCCATCCGACACCGGACTATCGCTGCCCAGGTCGGCAAATGTGAGCAGTGAGCGTTTGGATCCCTAGGGAGGAATGGGAGGTGTGTGTGTGTGTGTGTGTGTGTGTGTGTGTGTGTGTGTGTGCGGATGCAGTATTAATGATTAATATGCCCAGGCGACCCATGTATGTGTGACAGTGCCGGTGTAACTAGACAAAACCTGGCGAACAAAGTGGTGTCGTCATTAACGGCGCGTGACGCAACCCCACTCACCGCAGACTGTGACTTGGCGTGTATGGCGATGTTTAGTATGACAAAACTGCGATAACTCTTTCGCTTGAGCTCCCGTCCAGCGAGAGCTCGGTTAGACAGACCCTGGCGCACGAGCTGTGGGTCCGAAGATGGCATTGGCACACCGAGTCAGCGACAAAGAATTGCACCAAACACACAAACAGGACACATACACACAGGCACACACATGCAGAGATACAGACAGCAGCAACGCACACACGCAGGGTCCTTATGAGACACAGTAAAAAAAACCCACACCTCGAGGGCATCAAACGCGCGCACAAAGTCGTGCTCAGAGAGGCCATCGACAACGGCACAGCCGCCGTCTCCATACAAAAGGCGTGAAAGCGGCGATCGCACAGGGCAGAGTCGAGTTAAGGCGTCCCACTAGCCGGGTCAGTGGTGATGGAGCCGACAGGCAGCCCAGATCAACATTGCATGCACTGGCATCATACAAACAACAACACGACACAGCCACAATGACAGCAGCGACACCAACAGAGATGGATCATGAGCGGATATCAAGCTTTTGGTTTGCGTCGCCAAGGAGATCGTACACACATTCGTTGTATATCTCCATCATAGTCAGGAGACACGTGACCTGCAAGTCAGAGCGATCCTCCTGCAAAATTCAGATACAAAAGCAGGTTGATCAGTATCAACAAAACTCCCCACGATCCTCATTTGAAAAATCCTATTCGAAGGGCGTTGCAGATAGACAACGTATAAATGTGTAGGTAATGCCAGTGTGCTGGTATGGGCAATGCATAAGAATCAGTGGGGGATGCAGAGCAAGAAGCAGCAGAAACACTCTGATGACGGGCACTGATGCACTCACGGACAGTTGGGCCATGCCAATCTGCTCGAATATGCGGTCGATTGCACGGGGGACAATGCCCTCTGCCTCGGGTGAGCCTGGGATGACACATTCACATATTCACACACACACACACACACACACATACATATATATATATATATATATTTATATACACATACGACAGAGTGAGTTGTGTGCCACTTTGTGCTGGACTGTGCTACACGACGACACAACACTTTGGCAAGATTTACGATGGGCGCACTTACCGAACAATGTGTATGACTTTCCACTCTGAGTGGGGCCGCTATGAGTCGCAAGGCAGCCAGTGTAGTTGAGGGAAAGGGAAGATGCCGTGTCAGTAAAAGTTGGTTGTGGTTGCGACAGCAGTCCTCAAAACAAAGACGGTGTGCATGCAGTCAGCAATGTGCCTGCCTTTACTCACTATGTAAGGATGGCTCCATTGTACCCGTCCAGACACCCCGAAATCACGTGACTCGCGACGTTTTGAAAGACATCCCCCTTCACAGAAGAAGCACATCAAGACACGCACGTATGTTTCCGTTAATAAGCACACACAAATGAGCGACGATGTACACTGACTAATATGCAGCATTGCGGATGCGCATTTTAAGGGGGATGCAAAAAGGGCAGCAGTCAAAGAAGCACAGCAGCAGCGCTCAGTCACTTACTTGAGTCACGTGTTCATCGGCCACATAGTCGAACACAAACGACTTCTCCGCCTTGTGGGAGGGACCCTCAACAACAACAAGTCCGCCTTCCTTGACGCACAAAAACCGATCCGCATCCTTGCCATCGTCCTCTGCGTCGCCCTTGTTGCTCTTACCGCGACCGATGAGACTGGCGGCGGCAGTGAATGCCGTGGGCCATAGGTTCCCCGCAATGCCAGTGTACGTCGATGCAGCCGCGGCTGTGGATGCGATCGCCTTGCTGTTTGCAGAGGCAGTCGTCGAGGGGGGACGGATGCGCACCGCCACAAAGATGGGCTCGCGCTGAACACACGTTGTTCCAGTGGCGTGGCTCGTTGAAGACGCAGTGCGACTGTTGACTAGTCCGTGTGGACTCGATGTCGGCGCTGATTGTGACTGCGTTCGCCGGAGTATTCCCGGCGTGGACGGTGCGGACGTCGACTGCCCATACCCCGAGGATCGCGCAGAAGTGCTTCCTGCAGTGGAAGAGGTCGGGGACTTCACTGGTGCTGGCGGTCGACCCGACAAGCTGGAGTGTGTTCCGCCTTGCGCCGCCGTGTGGTGAGTGGATGCCGACGCATGTGCAGTCAGCGGCGTCGCATGGGCAGTCGACGGGGTTCCATGCACGGTCGATGGCGTCCGCGTGCTCGGTGTCACCAGCCGAGGTCGTGCACTCTGAGGAGACTGTGTTATGCTTCCCGTGCTGCCAGACCGGCTGTTTCAGTCGCACATGCAGCGTGGAAGAAAGTACAATCGAAACAAACACATGCGGATGTGAGTGCGAGTTCAAAGTGGATTAGAGCTACCGTGGGGTCAAATATTGAAAAGGTGATCAGATAGACCGTACCTTCGCACAGGGCTCTTTGAGACCGATGAAGTCGCGGGTGTGTTCAGTTTGGCTGCAGAGCCAGCTGTCTTTCCCACCGAAGACGGTGGGCGCATCATTGTTGCGAGTTGTGTGTTTGCTCCAATTCGGACTAATCAATGTAAACTTCAAAGCTATCACAACAACTCTTCATCAAATGAGGTTCGCGTGTGCTCAGTTCGGGCGAAATTCAGTGTTCAGACCAGTGTAATGGGGCCTCAGTGCATCCCCCGGGCACATCTGTGCTCACGGATGCACTGCCATGATGCACCTGAGCTCCGGCGGCAGTGTCAGTTGTGCGGTGCCCCGTGTTGCGCCACGCCATGGGCGGACTCGTGTGAGATTTCAACCTGGACATCGAGCCGCATTGTAGGTGTCGCACGCGTGACTGCGGCGTGACTGCGGTTGCCGGGGAGGCGTGACGTAAGGGTAATTGTGCGAGTCATGTTTTGTTGACTTTTATGTTCGCTGTAATTGCCCGATGGCGGAGTCATGTTTTGTTGACTTTGACATTAGGTAATTGCCCGACGGCGGAACGGTTGTGCGACTCATGTTTGTTGACTTTGACACCCTTGAAATATGACACTAAGTTTTGTGTCTGTTTCCTTTTTCGGTGGAAATGTTGCAGGAGGGAATAAGAAGGAGGTTTAGAAATCGCCGGGATACTTTGTCAGTACCCCCCACACACTGACCACACGACAACGAAGTTTTTGCATGACAAACAAATTGCCTTGAAATGAGAACAATGGGCGGCCGTCAAGTTGACGCACATCAGTGTGAGCGGCTACAAAGACTATCCGCTATAAAGATTATAAAGAGTGTCACTGCGGGCGGGGTACCCACGGGTGGGGGGCAACTGATCACTCGGAGCACGGAGCGACTCTGTGCAGGTCCAATAGGACTGGCGAGACCCTCGGCTGACACTCAATCTACTGCAAAAATACATGTATTGTCGAAAAATAATCTATTGTATTCAGCACTCAATCTACATGTAGTGCCGCTGGTCGTCTGTGGCCGGTTGCCAACATACTCTCTTGACGGCTTCAGTGTTGCATCTGTCGGCGTCGGGCAGCCTCAATGAAACTGCCGGAACAACCGTCGCTAGAACTCTTGTCCGTCTTGACTGTTATATTGTCAGTTCGGGCATTCGGCCGGCCGTGAGGGCCACTGTAGTGTAGCCTAGACAGTCGCGGCTGTACGTGCAGGGGCGACACTGTGGTCAGTAACCGTCGGTGACTGACCGGCGGCAGTAATCAGTCAGCTGGCTGTCGTGAGTCGATTATATGCGCAAGGATGGAGCTCACGGACCCAGACAGGAGCTTCAACTTTAAGGGGATGGCTGTATTTGCGGTATTCGCATCCACCATTCTCTTCTCATTTGCTACTGTATTCTTCTACTTTGCGCTGCGTGGCACCGGCTTCAAACAACGGCGGTCACTGCAAAACAAGCGAAAGGCACCCGAGGAGAATATGCTCAGCGGGATGGCAACGTGCATCACGGGCGTTGTGTGGTTCTCCAGGGCGGTCGTCTTCATATCCCTGGCCAACAAGCAAGAAGTATCTTTCAACATTGAGAACTACAAGTGAGAAATAGATGTAACCCGTGTCATGCAGCCAGCCCAGGGTAGACGTCGGATTCCGACTGGCAGCGCCTGTCAAATCAGTTTTATGTCCGAAGCATTATCACTGGCATGCCACTGTACTGTGCGTTGGTCAATCCCCCTCCCGTCCGACTGTCACGGCAGTCGCGACGCGGCCGTCACTAAGTCTTCTACTGAACCGGGTATGATGAATGACAATATGCATGTCGTGACTGACTGAAACTACTGTCGTGACTGAATCAACACACTTCCCAATGCAGGTATTTCGACTATCTCATCTCCTGCCCGATGCTCGTGCTTGACATCTGCTTCGTCGCAGAAGAGCCCTACAAGTGGACCTTCACTCTCCTCACAGCTCTGACGCTCTTCATTGGTGCACTTTCGGTAAGCAGTGCCACCCGGCTGCCCGTTTCTTGCGCTGCACTTTTGACTGGAATGCCGTCGGCAAATCCAGTGCTGTCAATGCCATGCATGGCCATTGAGTTTCGCATCAATCTAGAATAATTATATCTACAGTGATGTGTTAGTGTAGGCGGGTACTGTATGCATTGGTCCACTCGGCGTTTGTCGAGGCCAGGTTGTCAGTTCGTATTGTGCCGTGTAATCAAGGACCGCCGTATGCACAGCCGCCTGAAGTCTGACTCGGTGCCGTATTTCCGTGATTATAAACCGGATTTGTTCGCTGACAATGCATGTACTGTGCTGTGTTACTGCTGTACACCCGCAGGTCTCATCGGGCGGATCTGATACACGCGGAGAGTCATTTGCGTACTTCGGACTGGGATCGGTGTTCTTCACACTACTCTTTTACTGGCTTTTCCGCAACTTATTTCGCCGGCTAAACCAATACCCGAAAGACATACGGATCTATTTGCGATTGGCTGTGGTGAGTCCCACTACTGTATCAGCTCAGCTGAAGCAGCACCCATTTATGACTCTTATAACCGCCACTGCATGACTGACAGCGATTACCCGGCCACTGGTCAGCGGCTGCCATCTGATCGGACGGCACATTGCATGTACTTAAACTGACTAAGCCCCTCATGTGGCAGACGGCAGCCACTGCCAGTTAGGCCAGTACAATTGATATTGTATTGTTACGGTCAATCTTATCGGCACCGTGCGCGGTCCAGTGCCGATTAGACTAAGTTTTCTGGAGTCTGCTCGTTCTGTGCACCCGTCTGTTCATATCAATTGAAATTATTGAGCGGCGCGGCCTGACTCATTATGCCGGACGTTTCACCGACTGACTTCTTCATTCGGATCTGATCCGTCTTGTTTGACATGCCATTAATGCCGTATATTATCCTTGAAATGCAGTACACTTTCCTTGTTGTCTGGCCTTTCTTCCCGATCCTCTACCTCATCGGCCCACTCGTCTGGGGATTTATGAGGTGAGTGCACACTGACATGATGCTAGTCATGCCGTAATGCTCATTATACATGTCGCGCGGAGCCACCTTGCCAGTGCCGGCGCCGCGTGCACGACTGATGGATCTTGACTAGTCGCTGAAACCATACGAACATCAGAATTTCAGCACTGTGCTGTGTCATAGGGCAGAGGTGCATTGTTATTCCCATGCCTGATCAGAACTGATATTTCTGCATCGGATAAGTTTCACGGCCGAGTTCAGATTTTCAGCATTGACAGCCGCTGCGTGCATCAGTCAAGATGCCGCTGGACGGCCGGCTGAGTGATTAGAATTCAGATAATTAATCAGTGCAGTCTATAACCGTGAATACCCAGATAACGACTGACACATCATTTTTTTTCGATTTTTTTTGTTTTGATTTGCATACCGGAACAAATCCACACCGCGGCGGACCGACCATTGCGGTTTGCAGCGTCGAAACAGACACATATCTTCACGGACTTCTTGACATATGTGCCAAAGGTATTTATTTGTACGACTGACTCGACCCACGGCCGGTACTGAAGCCGGATGTAGTACGGCGGCTGCCGCGGTAGATCTACCGGCGCCGCCGTCACTGAGGCTCCGTAATACCTGTTACTACTAATGCACCAGACTACTGTAAGGCATTGACAGCGGCCGCGCCGGGCAGTCGGCATACTGACAATTATCTAATCATATGCCGCACTCATCTGAAATTGCCATGTCATGTGATTTTAAAAATGCTGACTTCGGGGCCGGCCGCTGGGTCCTCCCGGTGTTGTGCCAACACTCTCGCAGGTCTATACGGCGCCTTTTTGCTCCGATTTCGACTATGCCTAGAGGATATTGAGAACAATGCACTTGCTGCATCGGAGCTAATGCCGGTGACTGGCGTCGGAATAGTCGGTGATGGGGAGGGGGGAATGATGAGGATGACCGCCCCACTGGCCCGCTCGGGCTCAAATTTTGATGCCACAAACTCGAACAACAAGAGGAACAGCTCAAAAAGCGTTCATGCGGTTGACTCGTTCTTGCAGGTTCCACAGCTGCAAGAACTCACTGGCGTTGTGCCCGTGACGATTGAAAACGACGACACGATAACTATACCCACTGTGCGATCACATTGTCTGGACGGAGCCGGGAGGAGTGACACGGGGGCGTTTCTCGACGAAGCCCAATTGCAGCAACTGCATCGCAGCCGCCTTGCCGTGGCTTCAGGTGTGAGTTTCGCGAGCACTTTTGTACCAAGTCATCGTGCAGAGAGTACAACGCAACAGCAACAACAACAGCGGCGGTACATTTATCAGCAACAACAGCAAGGTGGCGCATATGCACCTCATCGTCAGCGAGCGCCACTGCCAATGACTACTAGTCCGGAAGACGTGCGTCTTATGCTCCGTAATTTCAGCTCTCTCATCAATGGAATGCTGGAGGGATTCGACAATTCACAGCAGTATATTTCGGGGGAAGCCGAACCACAAATCAGGAGCGACTGCGCTTCGGAGGATGCCGTGGACTCGATGTGGAATACCGGCGGAAACTGATCAGTCGGCGTGCGTCTAAATCCAGTATCATTCCTCGGCGCGGCGCGACCCTGTCCGGGCGGAGACTAACCCGGGCAGTCAGTTCTGGTACGGACCGGCGTCAGCGACGGCTACTATCCTGTTGAGACACTGTTTTCAATCGGAATCTGCGCCGGCATCGCCGAACAGTCGGCAAGTTTCATAAATAGTTTTAATTATAATCAGTGTGGTATGCGCGCAGCTGGCCTGCGAAGCCAGTAAATCAGAACTCCCCGCCACTCATGGCACCACTGCCACTTTTTTTAATTCCAACTTTGGGCAGGCAATGTTCAGTTATAACGATCGTGGTTGACTGCATTTGTGTCGGCCCGGCAATATTAATAGGTACCTGACTTGACACGGACGCCCGTGACCCGGCACGGTGCCGGACTGCTGCTACACTGCCAGACCGGCTAAAATAGCTTTAATTGGATGTTCGTGGGAGCCGGCACTGGCGGCGTTGAGGCCGCCGTTCCGGTAACAGACTTTTTCCGGCGGGCCGATTGTGCATAGGCATTTATATGTTTGACAAGTATCGCACTGGCGGTGCCCGCTCACTGCAGGATCGAGCCACCGTCGCCGTGCAACAAATCGTGCCGGGCGGCTATGCACACCTCCCTCCGCCGTGATTATCATTCGATGATATTTTGGTCCGCCGCCGGGGCAATAACAACAGCCCCATATGCGCCAATTTTAGCGCTATTGGAAATCTCACACTCCAAAGTGCCCGATGCGGAAGGTTTGACACATGGGGAAGGTGTCGCGGCGAATTTCCCGGGGAATATCCTCGTTGTGACACCCGCGAGTCGATCGCGGCGACAAATTTGGTGCGAAATGCCGCATGTGATGGGCGGTGGCCACGTCACATTCTCGGGCAATTTTTAGAGGTGCGCGCCTTGTCACCTAATTGCCTGTGCATGGGTACCCCTGACAGCTGGTCACCCGGCATTTATCCACTCAGGCGGAAGTGTCAGAGTGTCAACGCGCACAATAATTGTACCGGCACTGATTTGCACGGACACACACACACACCGCCACTGGACTCTCCACACCGCCACTGGACTCTCCCACTTTCTCGTCAGCGAACCTCACAGTGTCATCGTGCACAATGATTGTGCACACATTTCGGCACGGCGGCCACTGACACACCTCTCCCACTTTCTCGTCAGCGCTCCGGCCCACGCGGCGGCATCACCGTCTCTTTCTAGTCGGAGTATAAATACTGGATCCGCCATTCCAGCACTTTAGTCACTTTTCAATCCTCACACGCTTTACGGTAGCCAAACCGAATACTCTCAACGTACGCACACGTGGGGCACGATCTGCGACTGTTGTACTGCACTCCCGGCCGAGTCGTGGCTCTTTCCGTCACCTCAGTTACGTTAGAACGTCACAAAATGTCAGAATCGACGTCGGCTTCGCACTCGGTTGTCGACAATGTCAACCACAAGGGTATGGCAGTGTTCGCCATCTTTGCGTCTGTGATTCTCTTTGTGTGCTCTGCTATTTTCTTCTACTTTGCGGTTCGAGGCACTGGCTTCAAGTACCGAAGGCCGCACTCCAAGACAAAGGCCCCCGAGGAGAACATGCTCAGCGGAATGGCGACGTGCATCACGGGCGTCGTGTGGTTCTCCAGGGCCGTCCTCTTCATTATGCTTAGCGGGGGACACGATGTTGCATTCAACATTGAAAATTTCAGGTATGTGAACGGAAATGAACTGCCGCTGACCACGTGACTGGTGTGTTGCCTCATCCCTGATCAGGGATCGCCGCATGGTGGAGTAGTTCTGTGTTATCGCATTTTTTTTCGGCTACGGATCCATGACATGTTTTTGTCGGGCAAAAATAATCGCTCAATAACCGAATGGTTGAATCTATTTTCTCGTTTCGGTTTGTTTGTTTTAGGTATTACGACTATCTCCTCTCGTGCCCCATGCTTGTGCTGGACGTCTGCTTCATCACGGAGCAACCATTCAAGTGGACCATCACGCTGCTTACGGCACTTACACTTTTTGTGGGCGCAATTTCGTGAGTATTGTCTCAGGTCATTGGCGGCTGTCGTCTATTCTCATACTCAAAATGTTAGACGCGGTTGGGCCGGTCGTAACAGCTGATATTATAAGTCCGTTTTTTGCGATGCCGGATTGGATGCGCCGAGTTCAAACTGATCATTCAAGAATATTCCCTCCCCCAATTTGCACCGACTCAGGGTCAACTCGAATAAGCCCGAGACGTTTGCATACTTTGCCCTTGGATGCGTTTTCTTCGCCTTCCTGTTTTACTGGCTCTTCCGCAATCTGTACCGACGACTTGGCGACTATCCCAAAAACATCCGCATTTACCTCAAGCTGGCCATGGTGGGTGTCAACAATAACAGCCTGTGAGATGGCAGTGCTGCTGTCACTGAGAGGTGATCGTCAGGTCACACATGTCTACCCGTGTTGCTCACAGCCATTCCCTCCCTTCGCCACAATCGATGCACGCACACATGCACACATGCACACATGCAGTACACATTTATCATCGTGTGGCCCATGTTTCCCATTCTCTACGTCATTGGACCCCAAATTGCTGGCTTTATAAGGTGAGTCACCTAAACTTAGCATGCCAGTGTTCTCATCAAGTGTCACGCACACTCATTGCCGCACGCACGCGCTGGTGTGCGCCAGTTGATCATACTCCGCATATGTACTCATCCAAGAAACACTGCTACATCTTTCCTACACGCACTGTCAGTATTGAGGCCGACGCGTACGTGCACGGCTTTCTCGACATTTGCGCAAAAGGATTGTACGGCGCGTTCCTCACACGCTTCCGTCTCTGTCTCGAAGACATCCACAATCAGCAGTACTACATTAATGGCGGCGCACAATGCACCGAGCTCGACACAAACTGCCACCACGGCGCCGGCGGCAGTGGCCATAAGGACAACAACGGCATGTCCTCCGCGTCATCGCAGGCAGGCGGCAAGCGCGAAGCATTTGCACAGCGACTTGAGGATGTGCGCGTCAACATGGGCTCTGACATTCAGCCCATCCAGACACGGAACTTTTTTGTTCCCGTTTTCGGGGGTGGCCACGGGAACATGGACGGGGATGGCCCCTACCAGCCCTCGCAGGCCGACCCCGGCGAGGCATTCGACATGCGCACACTCCCTCATTCGCAGTGTGTCTCGATGCCGCACCTCGGGCAAGACGGAGGATACGTGCCCAGCAGGCCCGCGCCAAGCGTGTCGGGGCGGCAGTCTGTTGCGGCGCAGTCTATGCGAGGAGGCGAACAGCGCCGCCCACCGCCCAGTGGAGACGAGGTCTACATGATGCTGCGGAATTTCAATGCGCTCGTCAATGGCATGCTTAATGGATACGAGGATCCGTCTAGCAGCGAAACACACGACAGCTTACACCAATGAGTCATTTATTAATAGATCTACACATGCACACACTCACGCGCTCACTCACACGAACAATTGTTTTTAATTGTGAATCGTTACTTGCTTTCAGTTTGGCCGTCATTCGCGTTCGTTAACAAGAAAAGGTAATGGAAACCTTTGCAAAAAGCTTTAAATATACTCCATCGATTTCTGCCTGGTTTCTTCTCATTGTGCAATTACGCCCCCGCCCCATAGTCTCTCTGCTGGTACTTCTATTGTGACTGTTTGGGCTATACTCACGGATTGTGGTCACCCTACTTTCATCGAGTCTAAGGTAGAGCAGGACGGGTGTATTTGCGAGCATTCGCTTATTATCTACACGGCGACGCCAAAACAGCACAGGCAAAACACGGGACGAATACTAAAAAAACACGCGACGCAATACCAAAGTAAATGGGAAACGAGGATGGGCAGACACACACACACATACAGAGGCCTACACATGAAATGCACAATCGACGACAAAGCACGTGAACACACCACCAACAAAGAGTGCGGGGAGGAACACTCAAAACACCACTGCAACTGGCGGCGCACTAAACAACAAATGTGCATAACAATGGCGCAATACAAAAGTCGGGACAGAAGGCCACGTCATGTGCGTATTGGCTGCCTGCATGCACGTGTTGCTACTTTCGGCCGCCGCGGATCGTTGCAGACGACTTTCGCTGGTGGAATGTCTTTGGATCGTAGCGGCGCGTCATTTCAATCTGCAGCATACGGTTGTACTCGCGCTCGGCCTCCTGCATGCGACACAATCAAAGACAATGTGAGACGTTAGGAATGCACACGAGCGTACGGAGAAGCGAAGCGAACGCGAGCCCCAGATACCACAGGCACTATCCCTTGCAACATGCCATTGAGTGAATAAACAAATGTTAATAATGTTGATAACACTGGAGGATACCGACCTCAGAGAGCATGAGCTCCTCCTGCTCCAGTCTCCTCTCTTCATCCGACGTCCGCTGCTGGTATGCAATTTGGTGAGTCAAGTCAGACCGGTACTGGTCACGTGTTCGTTGCAGAGCTTCGCGCCGTGTCTCCTCGATACGTCGGTTTTCGTCGATTTGAACAAGCAATTCCTGACGTTCGACGAAGCCCTCGTGCTGGAGACGCTCGTTCTCGCGAAGCTACACACATACACACAATGTGCGGGTTGTAAATATAGTGATAAACATCGAGTTAGAATTGGGGGACTTGTCGCAAATTCACACGCGATATACAATGATGTAATAATAATAATGAGGCACATACTATGAGCAAGCAATTCAAAAAGCTAAAACAACAAATGACGGAACAGTGCGTCCAAGCACACACATATAAACACACACCATACATACACACACGCACGCAAGCACATACCTTGTATTCGATCTGCTCCCGGCGTGTCCGCAGCACTTCACCCATCAACTTCTCGCGGGCAAAGCGCTCCCTTTCTATTCGTTCCAGCTTACGCTCCCACTCGCGCTCAGACTGTGTGTGTATGTGTGTGTGTGTGATTATGCATACGTGACATATTTTGAGTGCCATTAGTATTGCAAGAGTGAATTGCAATGAAAAGCATCCAAACATACAGACAACATTGCGTTCGTAGGGAAACTACATATGCGTACACACACACACGCACCTCCTGCTCAAGAAGGGCGTCGCGTTCCTTCTCCCTCTGCTGTTCCATACTGCGCATCTCTGCAATGTATTGGCGGTACTTAAGCGCCTCTTCCTTAAGCCGGCGCTTCTCCGCCCGTCTGATAAAAAGTAATCGCAGTACCAACGGACAAACAAATACAATAAATGGCGCAAGGTGTGTAAGTATGTGTCGGCACACATGTGCCATCCTAAATAGCGACCCAATCCCCCAAGAAGGCAATAAACACAAAAAACAACACCTGACACATCGCATCATATACGCAAAACGAGCAATTCACAAAACACAGACACAGACGGCAGCCACAGCTACAAACGAGGAACACATACTTGGCATCAGTGTCGTCGCTGTTCTTGGCAAGCGCTTCTTCAAGAATCCTGAGGTCCAGCGCCATCTCCTCCTGAAGCTGCTTCTGCAGGCGCCGCGCGTGCATGCGACCATACCTGATCGCGCAAAAAACAACACCAATGGAGCGAAAGGGAGGAGGATTGAACATAGAGAAGAAAAAACCAGTTGAGCGGGTGAGCAAGAAGAAAAGAAATGAGGGGACATATCAGCGTCAATCACACAAATTGCACAAAGTCTAAAGGGGAAAAAAGTATCGTCTACACTACCGAGAGCAGCAACCGCTGAATAAATTGGTACAAAAAACATCAAGTTGGAGAGGGACTAATAAAGCAGGCAGGCGCACGCACTTTGCCAGCTCCTCCCTCGTGGCCTGCTGCCGCCGTCGGTGCTCTGTCTCTTCGCGCTCACGCTCCATCATGTACAGCTCCGCCTGTTCCTTCTGCTCGAGGGCATTACATTGTTGTTGGTCACATGACAAACCGAACAAAGGAGGTCAGTGAATCGCCCATGCGTACATATGTGGATGGCATTTGTAACATCTACTACAACAATAATTAGCAAGTCTGACCAATGAATTAAAGATGACAAAGAGATGATCGTCACATAGAAGTAACAACAACAAGGCGCAAAAAGTGCCCCCTAAACGCACCATGAGTTCGGCCTGCTGTGCTTTGAGCAAATCATCAAGCTCCTGTCTGCGCTTCAAGTCGGCAAGTTGCCTCCTGAGAATCTGAAGGGTCTCTGCGTTGAGCTGCGCCCGCTTGGCTGCATCACGCTCCTCGCGCGCCACCTTTTTTAGGCGGTCCTCCTCCCACAGCTGGGCAAAGTGTGCCTCCTCTGCAACATTAAGGAAAGTACAGTGTGGCGGTGTGTTTCGTTTCCGCCATGCAGAGTAAGTGTAAGTGCGGTTGTAAAAGGTTGGGTGGGGGGAGCGTTTTGAAAAGATGATGCAAGTTCAAATGCCACTCTTACTCAGTATTCTGTGAGTGCGAGATGCAATACATATGAAACAGAAAGTTGCAAAGCAGGCCGCTGAAACCAGACAACCAACAGACGAACCCGAACCCTTCCATGGACATGTACACGCGCTTATGAATGCATGTGCGTGGGCAGACTAGACTCCACTTGCCTTTCCTCTCGATCTCCTTCTGCTTCTGCCGGTCGTCCAATTGTGCGCCCCGTTCGGAGATCACTGCCTCTTCCAACTGCTTCGAGTGCACCGCCCGCAACTCGACACAGTCGTTTCTGCGCGATTTATGCGTACACCGATTGAGCACAAGTTCATCAAACCAACTCGCATCAAAGAACCACCACATTCCACATCGTCTCTGAAAGTGAAATCACACACCTGAATCGAAGCATCTGCTTTTCGTCTGCAAGCAGCTGGCGTTCCCTCTCACGCGCCTGCCGCAGCTCCTCTGCGCGCTTGCGCATCCTGTCGCGCTTGTCCGCGTCCGACTCTGCCGAAATCGAATTGAGCTCGCCAATAAAGTCATCTCTCTCCTTATCCAGCATTTCGCGGAGACACTCCCTCCTGCGGTCGAGCAACTCCTCCGCCCCAAGCTTCACGCGATGCAGCTTGGCAGTCACGTGGTTGTGCGCCAGCTTCCGGTCCGTCTCGCGCTCCCACTGCGATTGGAGAAGCGTCTTATGGAAATATCGTGTTTGGTCTGCCATTGCGCCACGGAGATCTTCCTGGCGGCGGCGCTCAAGGATGAGATGGTCCGGGGGAAGGCGCGTGAATTTCGACGACATGGTTGCGTTTCTTGTCCGTCTCCGCAGCGATGCGGCACTGACACGCTTCACACAAGAGTATGTCCAACAAGTCCCAATCCACAACAGTCAAACACAAGTGCTATCTTTTTCCTTCGTTGAACAAGATGGTGTGGGCGATGCATTCAAGCATGAACTTTGAGATTACTTTTGAGGCATCTCTGTTCCATATAACGTATACATACATCACTGCATCACTGCCAGTGAACTGTGATGAACTCGGTCTAATGGCTGCCTTGGCAACTCGAGCGTGTTCTGATTTGACGATACCCCCAAACGATCACATTTTTAGAGTCCCAATTTCAGTTTAAGTGCCCCGGCTGTCGACATGGCAACCGCCGGTCTGAGACGCGGAATAATGCGGAGTAAGACGGAGTAGATCAGAGTCAATCGGGAGTAAATCCCCATGCCAAATATGGGCATGCGGCACGTGCGCTTATTTTCTGTATCGCGTCATCACGCGAGCGCACGTGCCAGTTATTTTGCGTTATTTCAGTATGGAGCTGAGTATGAAAACACGGTTTATTGAATTTTATTGAATTTTATTTTTGTGAGATCACGGCTTCTCACATGACGGCGCGTGACCAAATATTCACATCGAAGGAGCATGAAAATAAATGGGATTTCTATACAAAGTGTATAGTGAAGCGGGCGCGAAATAACGGTATATTTTTTTGGGTTTGGTCAAGTGACCTGGCGTGACCGACTGCCGGAAATGAGCGCCAAATGCAAAATGCGGTACATTCACACACAGTGCACACACACACACACACACACACACAGACACACAGATACACACGCACACACATACACTCTGTGCAACACACGCATCTTCCGTGTGCGTGTGTGTGCGTGTTCATTCTCCACTTCCCTCTCCGTTGATATTGTCTTGTCAACACCGGCATGGGTTAAACTACTAAAAGGTACATCCGTTGTTACAACTCACACAAAGTCCCTCACCCCCTTGCAATCAATCGTTTGCCGAGCATCACACGCAATCATGGAGGCCAAAGCTACTGATGCCGTTCCCGAGGCCGCTGCTGCCACGACGACCCTCGCCGCTCCTCTTGTGCCCGCGGCCGCACCCGCTGCATCCACCGCTGGACCCGCCGCCGGCGCGAGTGATGGACAGTCCTTCCCCACGAACACTGAGCAGCTTTTCATGGTCGTCAGCCACGCACTCCGCGCTCCCGCCGATGAACTAAAGAGCGTGAGTACTCCAGTGTCATTTGTGTTGATTTGCCGCTCAATGAAGGAGATTTGTACTCGACTCGTTGTGATTCGTGTCAATTGACCGCTTTTTTCCCTACACGACCGTTATCCTTCAACAGGCTCACAGCGAGGAGAACGACAATGGGTACGTGAATCCAATCAATTACACTAGTGTGTTGTGGTGTGGTGTGGTGTGGTGTGGTGTGGTGCGTTGCGTTGCTTTGGACCGGCTTGCTGCGACTCCTCCACTGCTGGCTCTGTGGCTGACTGTGTCACGTGATCGCACATCCACCGACAGCAACGACAAGGTACGCAACCGCAAGACAAACCACTCTGCGATTGAGCGCCGTCGCCGTGACCGCATCAACGAGAAGATCAACTCGCTGAGGAGCCTCGTGCCTACATGCGCCAACCAGGAGAACCTGCACAAGGCACGTGCATCCATACATTTGTGTGTGTGCGAGCTTTCTATTGTGCTGACGTCACGCCAACAACCTCGTTCGATAGATGTACTGACACACGAGTACATGAACTGCTGGTGTTTTCTTGCCCCTATCCTGCCCACGCGATTATCACTGCAGGTGTCTATCCTGGAGAAGGTGGTCGAGTACATCCAGGGCCTTGTGCGTGACAACGAGCAGCTCAAGCGCGACGTGCAGACGGCAAAGGTCGAAAGCACGCGCTACCGGGAGAAGCTGGAGGCCGCACAGCCTGCAGGGTGCGTGCGTGATGCGTGTGCTTTGGCGTTGTAGCACTGCGTGCTGCTGCATGCACGCCTATGTGTGTTTTATTTGGGATTGTCACGTATCTTACCTGTGTGCGCATTTGCCATCCTTGAACACTCTGCAGTGACGCCGCCGAGAAGACTACCGACGTTGAAATGAAACAGTAGAAGCTGCGTTTGTCATGTCCGTGCGGCCCATCTCTTGCGGCGGAACGCCAGCACATGAGTGCCCATTGTCATCCACTCTACTCTGTCTATTGCCTTTTGTTTGCCTTTGCCTTGCTTTCGCGTTTGCTGCGTCGCCAATCGCATTGCGTATGTCTGTCCCCATATGTCTCGTTCTTTCTCTTGTCTCCCTCTCTGCTCGCTCTCAGTGTCAGCGATTGTCCACAGCCCTCACCATGTGTGTATTGCTTGCTTGGGCACGTTTGTTTGACGACGATGGACACAGTTGTTATCCTTATCCACTGTGTGCTTACCCCAAATACAGAGCCTGTGTACATTGAGATTCATTCAAAATGCCCTTGTGAGTGGCTTTGTTTTTACAGAGATCACGCCAGGGTCACCCGCTTCGGATGTTGCGGCGGTGTTGCGTTTGCGGATCCGCCGCCACTGCGAGCATTGGCAAATTCATTGTACCTAGTGTGTGTGTGCGTGTGGTGGGAGGGGGGTGGATGTTAGGTCGCTCTGCCCATGGTCTACACTATACAAGCAAGGGTGAGATCCATAAGCACAGTCAAGTGATCCGTCGCACTTGCGATTCAACAATGCGAGGCAGATAAAACAGCAGAGAAACGGGGCAGTCGGTGTATGTGTGTCTGTGTGTATGTATGTGGATATGTCACTCACAGCGCATCCAACCGCCGCCACTCTGCGAGGGAAGTTGAAGGTCGAGTGTCGCCAAGGGCGTCGACAAAGTGGCGCTGGGTGAGCACAATTCGCTGTCGAACACCAAGCCCACTCCCGGATGCACCGTTGCGGTTGCGTGCTGCAGCAGATGCCCCTTCCACGACACGCCCCACCTGCAACACATACGAATATAATGAGAGAAAAACAATAAGTAACCAACACAACAAACACACCAAAACAAAAAAGAGCAACAACAAGAAGCATTCAGCCCGTTCACACCAAACATACCCTCTCGTTCATTGCAGCCCTCTCCGATGCCGTCATATCCCCATCACCGACAATGTGCCCGTCAGTCGCGGCAGCCAGACTTCCCACGTGACCACCCGCGCCTGTTACTGCCTGTCCAACACCGTCGCTTCCACTTCCCGCCAGCACAGCCGACCAATCTCCACCAGAAGACTCGCCCAACAGCGTCTGCCGCACAGCAGCAACGTGCGCAGTAGACACGAGCCCTTGGAGATCAGCACCCGTAAACCACTCGCAATTCTCCGCAATGCTCTCAAAATCAATCTCCGAATCGACGTCCATGTGACGGGAAACGCTCCGCAGAATGTCAACCCTCTCGCTGAATGTCGGCCTCCCAATCAGCACGCAGCGATCCATGCGCCCGGGTCGCAAAAGTGCGGGGTCAATCATGTCTGGACGACTCGATGCGGCGAGAACATACACCCCACCCGATGACTCCACGCCGTCGAGTTCAGTCAGTAGCTGGTTGACAACTCTATCGGCGACGCCCGCAGTATCGGAACCACGCACCGGTGCGATGGCGTCAAATTCATCGAAGAAAAGGACGCAGGGCTTCGCGGCCCGTGCCCTTGAAAACAGATCGCGCACAGCGGCCTCACTCGACCCAATGTACTTGCCGAGCAATTCGGGGCCATTGACGGCGACGTAGCCGAGTCCGCACTCTGCCGCCACTGCACTTGCTATTAGAGTCTTTCCACACCCGGGAGGGCCGTAGCTGCGCGCGTGTATGTGTGTGTATTGTATGTATGTGCATGCGTGTGCGTGCAAATGTGTTGTGTTAAAGGACAGATGAAGGTGTCGGAATCGAAAGAATGTTGGATGCAAAACAGACTGTGAGGAGCAGGGCACTGGCGAGGAGCTCCACAGAGGAAACCACAGTGACATATAGTGCATCAATGCTCACTGGGCGCACATTAACATGAGAAGCCGCTAATACTGAACAGAAATATTATATGGCATCCACACATGTGTACGAGTGCTTGCTGCAGGTACCGAGAACGAAAATCCCGCTCAGACTGCAAACAAACATTGCGAAAAAAGACGCAACGACAACAAAGTGCACAACTAAGCGCAGCAATGGGAGCGCAGACTCACAGCAAGACTCCCGAGCGGTGTCGGAGTGGACACTGACTGAACAGCCTGGCGTATTTGGCAGGCCACTCAATCGTCTCGCGTAACAGCGATTTGGCACCAGCGAGTCCACCCACATCCGCCCACGTGACCGACTTCTCCCCGCCGCCGTCGCCCTTCTTGCTGCCCCTCAGCCCGCGGAGTGATGATGGCATGAAACCCTTGCGAGCTCTCGCCAGATCATCGCGTGTGGCATGCACGTCGCCTACCAAGGGACTCGCCCCGGACATGGCTGCACGCACGGCCACCGCATGCGACACACGCTCGCACAAATTGGAAAGATCCGCCACGGTGTACCCGTCGGTGGTGGACGCAATCTCGTCCAAAAGCGTTATATCGCTGTCTTCAGAAACAACTGGTGCGCTCTCAGCATTGCTGCCAGGGTCCTTATTGTCAATGAGTCCGTTGCAAGAGAGCAAGTGCGACACAATGTCGCGTCTCTCTTGCACGCCAGGATTGCGAAGCTCCACGGCATTGTCGAAAAGCCCGAATGAGTTTGTCATTCCCAGCACTGCACCTCCATCACGGCACGACGCAACAACAGCGCATGGTGAACCGTCCAGACATGCACCAACAATGCAGCTTCCCGACGCATCGACGCCCTCGCACGCACTGTCCATCCAATCGGCAAGCGCACGCAAAACCGACAGCGACGATGAATCCAGCTCACCATCCATGGAGTTCTGCAGCAGAGCATCGAAATCGTCGAGCACGAGGACCGACGGGCGGCACGAATACGCCATTGAGAGCGCTGAAGCGAGAGCAGCAACGGGCGCTTTCCGCAAGTCTCCCGAAAGTGCGCCACATGCCACGTGCACAGCCCGCACCGGAGCACCACCACGTCCACCCCATGTCAGCGCGCCAGCTTCTGCCATGTGCGACAGAGTCGCGAGCAGACGCGACCTTCCACTCCCCGATGACCCATGCACAAGCAGTCCGGACGGATGCGGACATCGCAGCGCACGACGGACAGTGGGGGTGAATGCCGCAGACAGAATGTCCGTGCACATGGACACCGCACGTGACATGCCTGGCAGATGGAATTCATGCAATGCACCGCCGTCACTGACGTCGTTCATCGGAGGTGCAATGTGCGGATCGATCGACAGCTCAACGAGTCGGACGGAATCGGCGCCGTCTGTCATCATAACATCCACCGACAATAGCGACGGATTGGCGGCATCGATGCACCATATGCTTCCACCCCCCAACGCAGCCACGTCGTTTGCCACTTTCGGCAGCTGCTGTGGGCCCTCTACGGCACGATGCAGAGCAACGGTCACGTGGTCAGCGCGATTCGATCCCACCGCAACGCGCAGCAGCACACCGTCGCGCATGGGGAAGACGCCCACCGATGCGTGCACGTCCACGAG
Organism: Pigoraptor chileana; assembly: GCA_943704495.1. Taxonomy (NCBI): domain Eukaryota; class Filasterea; order Ministeriida; family Capsasporidae; genus Pigoraptor; species Pigoraptor chileana. Next base: position 30,552 of record CALSCR010002424.1, read on the forward strand.
CGTTCGCAGCACTGCATCCGCCACACGTTCATTCCATTCCGCGGCATTGACAGGCCCCCGTTCCTTGAATCGTATGACGGTCGCGCGCAGTTTAGTAACCTTCCCCCCAATGCAGACATCACTCGCCAACGGCACTTCACGCACAGAACAGCAGGATAGGCGCACGTGACCAAGATGTAGCCTCGCCGCATCCGGGAGAGCAATGTGACCCTCAGGGACGTCATCACGTGATTGGCAGGCAAAAATTGCTTTCAGAGGACCATTGGCATGTGTCGCAGGACTCAACACCTCCACAAAAGCGACGCTGTCAGGGGTTGCACTTGCCAGGAGTATGTCGCGCGGAGAGAGGAGTGCGCACAGTCCCGCGGGCCACAGGAGAGGTACATGAGCGTCAATTTGAGCCTTCGTCACACGATCACCACCGGCGCTCTCTCTCTCTGACGTTGCGGTCGCACTCTGTACGCCACCATTGCACGATTCGGGGATGCATGCGTATGGAAGATGCATAAGGCGTTCGGCGGGAATAACGCGCCGAATGCAATCGCCCGCAGTGAGTTGAGCAGCAGCCGCGGCCGCTTGCTGAAGGTCATGTGGCGTGGCACGTGCCGCTGAGTCGTCTGTTGGTCTTCGGCGCACTTTTGGCGCCACTCTCACTTCACAGCCCTCGTCAAACCGCAGCGCATTGTTATTAGACAGGCCATCGACGCCCTCAACAGACACTGTAGGAGCAATGTATGTTGAGTAAACGAATCCACAAGTTAACGCAAGATGTAGCAGAGCCAAAGACGCATGCGTCGCAATGTTCAGTAATCATTCATAAGAACAAGGTAAGCAGACAGATCATGTGTTCAGTAATCATGAGAACAAGGTATGCAGTATATTAGGGTAGGGACCATACACATGCACATCATGAATTATTGGGCGGCAGGAGCAAGGGATTGAGTCTCAGAATGAAAGATTAGGGCTCACCGACGTGGACGCGGACATGCTGAGTTCGGATCCAGATGGGGATAGTCATGCCGACTGTGAACACGCGAATTTGCGCTAGAAGGGAGGCCTCCACGTGACCAGCATTCGTCTCCTAGAGTGTGCGTGTGAGCATTTGTATCAGCCAAGCACACACAGTGGAAGCGAAGTGTTCGTAGCAAAGTGCTGTTAACTTTCTATGAACCAAATTGTATTATATGTTGGACAGACATAATCGCAATATGTGATGCATGCGTACATATGTGTATGTGCGTGTTTGCGTGTGTGTGCGTGTTGACAAACGAATGGCAACAGGTGAAGCACCCACAATAATTTCCCAGTCGTCCTCCGTGGATGGCTCCACAGTGACGGCCGTGGGATGCAGTCGCACATCCTCCGGGATCACTTGCACCTGTTGCATCGTGACCAGCAAACAACTCGGTGTTACAACAAAACGCTCGCCCGTGTTACGACCGACAAAAGCGACAATTCATGGTCGACTTTCAAACAACTAAATATAGTTATTCAAACACACACACTGTCGCTTCATATTTATACTAAGACACTTGCCTTGTCTCCATCCTCAATGCCAACGTAGTGTGCAAATGTTCGATCCAACTCAATCACAGTTTCTTGTTGCTGCCCCGATTTTGCAGTAGTGGCGAAGGGAGACGGGAATAGCCCTCCTCCATCCGTGCCAGAGGGCGAGCGAAAAGCCAGCGAATTCGTCACATCACCTGCCCAACTAACATGTATTCGCCGGCCATCCGCGTGTCGCAGCTCATAAGATACTAGATGTCCTGGCTTCTGTTGATCCAACAAAATTGTGGACACACACCGCATGTGAGGCGATTGTGTACGGAAGTTTGTCCGTGTCCATCTCCGGTGTGCAAGGCGGATAAAATTGGATCAACGTACCTTCAGCAGTGGCAGTAGAGCGTGCGCCCAGCGTTCAGGCAGTGCCACAAAACAAGAGCGCAGTGAAGTGAGCCTCACTGATGCGGATGTGGCCACCCGCCCCAGCCGCTCGTCTGCCATTTCCCTCGCAGAACAACCGGCGTCGTTGATTTTGTGATTAGTATAAGTGCATCATCCTCTCATGCTGGATGGACGGCTTATGGAATGCGTCCTTGCGTATGTCTGTATAGCGACACACTGACAACCGAGGACCGTAGTTTAATCGTAGTTTAATCGTTTAATCGGCGCGGTACTGATTTACCAATGCAGTACTGATGCACACGGTCACCGACGTCCGGTCACGTGATACCCACGTCAATTTCGTAATATTGCGTTACTGACATCATTGTGATGTAATGAATATCTGGCGTTGACAACGCGGACTCCACTCGTGCAGTTAATGTGACCACAAATGCGATAATACAACAAAATGCGGTGCACACGTCACATTGATTGCCCCGTGGCCATCCGGGAGACTGGCGGTATGTGTCCGGTGGCAGACTGGCACGGTGACGGCGACTGCCTCACTCTGACAGGGCGTATGGATGGAGTGAGCAGTTTGCTGAAAAAGCGAAGGTAAGTTAATAGCGGAGGACGGGCTCACTCATTGAAAGCGTCAAGACCCCTGCGTTGCTGTCGGCACCCTTATTGTAACAGGACTGCGAGTGGATGGTGAGGGATTATAGGCACGTGAACATCGGGTATTTCCGATTCGTTGGTGACCCGCTTTCTCCGTCCGCCCAACGAGGCGTGTTGTGCGTCCGTTGCATGAGGTGGGTATATTTGTGCTGTTTGTTACAGTGAGTTACATGTGAGTGAGTAAGTAAGTTAGGGAGTGAGTGGCCGTGCGTGCTGTGTATTGGAAAATATGATGTAGTTGGATGGCGCTGGCTGATTGTGATGTTGAGTGGACTGCTTGTTGGCAAACACCGAACTCATCCGAAGAAGTGGATGTGCTCTTGTTCGTAGCGCCTTTTTCCGGTGTTCATCCGCAGATACGGGTATCCCAGCGCATCAGCGCATCAGCAGCGGATACTCTCCCTTTGCCAACTCAGCGTAACAGCATCGCAGCAAGATGGCTAGAATGGTTGGCCGTGCGAGTGGGCTTGCGGTCGGCATCGCCACGGTCACGTGTGCGCTGCTCTTTGCTGCACTACCGTCCTCTCATGCTGCAACAGAAATGTTTGGGAACGGACAATGGAGGTGAATGGCTCGCTTTGACTCAGACACGTCTGCGGACACACACAAAGTGACCATTGGTTCGGTGGATTCGCCATACAAGCGATAATATGGACATCTGGCAACTGCAGGAAATTAGCAGAAGATACTGGTCATGATATATGATATATGCAATGGCACCTGCATTCGGTTGTCTACATAAACCCTCGACTCGCGTGGGACTCATGGGTGACCGGTGCCTCGAATGACAGTCCCATGCTGACACTTAAAATCACGTGCTGCCGTTTTATTCCTCCGACAGATATTTTTCACTTGCAGTGGATGGCACGAAATTCTCGGTGTTTGACGATGTGAGTGGCTCTTGGCTTTGAATCGCGCACATGTTGCTCTGGCTGAAAACACTAGTGTGGCACCGGCGGTCTCTTGAATGACGGACGTCAGAATTCTCATTCATGCCCATATGTTGCAATGCGCACACCTTATTCACGTGTATTTTGTGTTCTTTCTGATGAGTGTGTGTGAAGCGTCGGGTCTGCATATATAATGGTTTTCTTTTTCAGGGTTGTGCGTGTGTGTGTATGTTTATGTGTGTAGCTGGCGCCGCCTTTTCATGTGACTGGGCCAAAACATGCACACAATCGCGAGTCGCAGATTCAATTGGAGTACATCACTCCCGCCACAACGGTCACGTGGACCATTCCAGATGAGTGCGCTGTTGTCTCTGACACGGGCTTCACGCGTGTTGTCAACTGCAAAACCGCGGGAACAAAGCGCTTCTCTGTTCACCGCAACGGCGATCTGACCACGCAGGTCGGTTGTGGTGCTTGTGATGTGTGTGATGTAAGCAGTGCGTGTTGTCCATGGCCCACTTCCTTGGCGCATGGATGCGGTCAACGTGCTTTTAGCTATCCATGTGTGTCCATGCATGTAAATCCACGGCATTTGGATTGCGTGCGCTCACTTTCATCATGCCATGTCTCCCCTGCGATCTGAACACAAATCTCATACACAAATCCCATACGCAAACCATGTGCACAAACTACATGCACGCAACCCCCATGCACAACTCCAAACACAATTTCATACACAAACCCCATACTAACGAAATTCTGCTGACGGCCTTGCCGCCACACGGTCACTTGCCCATCCCTGCAGGACACGTTCTATATTTCAGTATCAAGCCGATCTGCGTGCTATGATTGGTACTTTGTGACAGCCAACACACTCACCGGCAACGGAACGATTGAGCTCAGTTACATCTCCAAGGACACGACATTTGCAGTCGCGCGTGTGTGGATCATTGACTATGTTTTGTCGACAGCATCGGAGAAAGCGCTCACTGCACTTGTGCCCGGATCGGTGGGTGTTGCGGCTGCGTTGTTGGTATTTGATTCAATTCAATCCTTCTCGTTCCCCTTCACTGTGTGTGTGTGTGTGTGTGTGTGTGTGTGTGTGTGTGTGTGTGTGTGTGTGTGTGTGTG
>CALSCR010002426.1:0-14792 GCA_943704495.1 Pigoraptor chileana
CACCAACGCACACCCACCGTTGCAGCGTATGATTACTCGCGCGCACACTATCTCAACCCTTTCACGTGCATGAGCCCGTGTGGAAAGAACTACGTCGTCCGTGTGTACCGTCCCGAGAAGGGCGACACAGCGCAGACATTCCACCTCTTGATCCCTCCCAACATGCGCGCCGCAAAGAGCTTCAAGCTGCCCATCACGGCAAACGTGACCACAATGACGGGAATCGACTATGTGCAGGGCATCCATGCCATCCCACAGCGAAGCCCAACCATATACCCCGGCAACGAGGATGGCGCCGCGACATCAACACCCGTCGACGGAGGCATTGCAGCCCTTGCACTTGCGGAAGTAGTCGTACCCGACAGCGACATGATCTCGCTGAGACTGTCATTGAAGACGCGTGCGACATATGATCAGCAGCAAGCTGCACTGTGGACGGATCCGACAAACAACTGCCCCGCGCTCTGCCAGGCGCAGCAGCCGGGCACGGACTTTTCCGCCAGCATTTTCAGCCGACACCGCAGCCTCGCCTTCTCGCTGGAAGACTGGGCGGACTCTGGCGCAACGCTGACGTTTGAGATTGTGCCGGACCAGGCAAACGTGCTTCTTGGCATGCAGACATACGACGGTATCTTCAACCAGAACGGCACCGCGGGACATGCTGACACGATTGCGATCATTCCCGACGACACGGCGCCCGGTGCCATGCGGTTTGCCTTTTGCGCGCCAAAGACGGAAATGGCCGCCTCCGGTGTGCCGGACTGGATGATAAGCGCAGAGGAGATTGCAGCGCGCGAGAAGGCGCTTACCAACTGGAGGCTGTGGTCGTGCCTGGGGCCGCGCGTGGACGCCAAGTCATCGGACTCGGGGCTTGTCCGGGTGCAGCTGTCGTTCCGTGTCGCACGAAACGTGTTTGGGCCGTCGCTTGACAGATACGACATTCTGAACGGCCCGTCCCCGGACAGTGTTGCGGGGGCGAGCGCCGATGCCGATGTCCTTGTCTCTTACCGCGCGAACCGCACTTACGAGCACGTGGGATTGTTTGCCGAGATTCAGCGGAGGGTAGCACTCTGGCAGTACATGTTTCACCAGGGGACGTACGCGTACTTTGTGGGTGAGGCTTTCGCCGCCAAATACGAAGGATTCAACTTTATGAACGTCTCACATCTGCCCTCCGCCGACGTTGCCCGACTCATCCTGGACGGTGTGGGCTCGTTTGGCCGCTACTATCCTCACCCGGCATCCGACTCTGCGACGTCAACAATCGGTATGATGTTTGGAATTGTTGCCGAAAAGCTCGACCTTCCAGTGGACGATGAGGTGTCTGACCTGCTCGTGCCGCACGCGTGGGTTGCGTCGCTGTGCCACTCGATCGAGTTTCCGTCCAAGGACGCGTCGGCCAAGCACGGTAGCCAGCAGCGGCCGCTTGTGGAGAGCATGCGCAAGGCGATGTCGGGGTACTATTCGTGCGTGTCGATCCCAGACACGAAGCCATGGCCGGCAGCCCTCATCACGCCCCACTCCATTTCGGTGTCTGGGGGCCACTGGTCTGCCCGCGCGCCCTCTGTAACCGTATTCCCGGAGCAGGACAGGTGCGTGCACTGTGCGTCGTGGTGTTTTGGCAAGGACGATTATTTGTTGCATGTGTGTGTTTGCGGGGTGCTTGATGTGTTTGTGGCCTGGTCGTGAGAAGGAGCCACGCTTTCTGTGCCCAGAATCCAATCCAATTATGTGTCCTGAATCTGTCCCTTTTCTTAACCCCCGTGCACTTTCCCTCCTATTCCTTACCGCGGAATCGCCACTAACCCAACATGGGGGCATCTACACGAACATCAACTACGACTTCATCATTATGAATACCAACATCGACCACAAACAGCGACATTGCGATTGCGGCGGACAACGCTCTCGGGGTCGTTTTTGACGAGGCGTATTACTATGGCGTAAACATGTTCGGCATTGTTCCGTTTCTGCGTGCAGAGTACATTCTTCTCCAGCATGCAACCCTCTCCACCGGGTTTGAAAAGAGCCAGGACGGCGGCACTGACAACATGTCCGATGACTCTGACGATTCCGATTTTGACAACGGCGGTGGCGGTGACAGTCCTAGTAACAACGACAACGGCGACAACAGCGACGGCTCGTCCAAGAAGAATCACAAGGCGGCGATTATCGTTGTGGCCATTGTCATCCCTGTGATTGTGGTGACTATGCTTGTGGCGGGATTCATGTGGTACCGGCGCCGGCAGGGCCTCCACGGGGGCGTCCACTATTCGCCGCTCAACCAGCTCAATCTCTCTGACATTAGCCTTCTCGAGACATGAGACACGGAGGCGCAGTGGGAAGTCCTTGATTGTGTCGGAGGTGGTGTGCATGAATTGTGAACCGCCTTGTTCAGTGATTGTGTGCTGTGATTGTGTGCTGTGCGCGTGCGTTTTAGTGTTCTGGTGCGTTGGTGAGTGTGCCATTTGTACATTTGTCCTGTGAGACACTTTCCTACTTGTAACAAGTGGCGCCGAAATACATTGTATTCTGCAGAGTGTCGTATCTCTCTCTTCTCCCCCGTATTCATCCATCAGAGCAATCGCAGCAATGCGAGAGGGCCCACGTATGGCATATATATCAGCCGCACTGCCCATATTTTTCGGTAAACTTTTGGAACTCTTGGATTTCGGTGGCGTCCACGGTGCTGCGGTTGCTGTCGAGCGATCTGAGAACATCCGACAGAACAAGCGGACGCGGCACAACACGAGAAGGCTCCAACTCGCACAGGTTTGCAACAAACGATCCCAGCAAATCCGAGTGTTCCAAATCACATCCTGCTCCGCCAACAGTCGCGTGCTCACTGCTGGGCACATAACAACCCGTGGCGGCGTCGACTTGCCACACACGCGCACTGTGGAGCTCGCGAAGTGGCTCGAAGAAAGCGTCGGACATGCATGTAGTGATATCACTTCCAGAAAACCCTGCGAAAAACAAGTACGAATATGATGCATACACCAAAGGATTGTGTCAGCGTCTTCAGTCATTTCCCACCTGACTGCCCTCACAAGTCAACAACAATTCATTACCGGCGGTGCGATCGACAATCTCCACCACATCGGCGGCTGATATTGTGTGTGGAGTTTCCGCCAAAAGTATTTCGACAAGGCGGGTGCGTGCGGTGGCATCCGGGAGGGGAATGTACACGCGCTTTTGAAAGCGACGGAGGAACGCCGGATCCAACTCCCAGGGGCAATTTGTGGCGCAGAGGAGAAAGACGCCATCGACCGCACTGTCAGCCACCCCCTCCATCTGCCGGAAAACACACAAAGGCGGTGATTGAAAGGTTTGGAGCGGGGGGGGGGGGGGGGGGGGGGGGAAGTCGTGAGAGCCTTCCTCTTAGACTAAAGCACTTGACACGACAATCTGACCCAACTCCGTAAACAAAACACAAACAGCACCAGAAAACGGGGGGCCACGCAGGACATGCATACGCATTCACTCATGGCAGTGTCGACAATGATGATCCCATTACAAATAGCCCGCATGCCTGCTTAAGCAACTCAGTCTTGACACGCCGCGTGTGCTCTTCCTCCTTGTCGTTCCGACGACGGCACAAGCTGTCAATCTCGTCCACAAAGATCACCTTTACGGCAAGGCAGACATGTAGGATTTAAGTCAGTGTCTTAGGCGCTGTGTCCATCATGGACTCCACCATGCGGCAAGGCAGAGAAAGAATGACACCGACATCGACGGGCGATTCAAATTGTCAGCGTACCGTTTGACAAGCCGGCATTACAGTAAAGTAAATGCGTCTTAAGAACCACAAAAAGACGACTGTAAAGTGGGGGCATAGCTGGCCAACTCACCGCCTTGTTTTGCTGGCGTCGTGCGTGAGCAAACAGCTCCTTGATCAGTCTGCACAACCAGATTAAAAACACAGCATTTAAACCGCATAAGCTTCCCACCATGTATTTGAACAGGTGGCGATGATCAGCCGGTGGGAGTGAATTCCGAAAGTGCCCAACATTGCCGGCAGACAACATGCCTTTCGCTCTCTCCGACCCAGCTGGATACAAGGTCCGACGACGAAACGCTGTAAAATGTCGACTGGATTTCGGAAGCGACTGCCTGAGCTAGGCGGCTTTTACCTGTGCGCGACACACATCCAATAGGCGAATGTACCGTCTCAGTTCAGCAGAGCCGAGCATCTTGTCAGTGGCGTATGGGATGAAACACGCACCTAGTATCCCCAATCGCGACGGCAGTGACAGACGGAATAAGTGGGAGTAACAGCGGCCGGCACGAACCTGTTCCTGGAGGGCCATAGAGAAGAATCCGCTTCCAGGGCTTGCGTGCGCCTGGGCAATTGCATATATTGCGGCAACAAATGAGGCGGGAGGAACAGTGTTATTCGCAATCAGGCAGGGAGAAACGGTACACCCTCTGCAAACGTGACTTTGAGACATTCACTGCCATTGGTCTTTCAGTCAAAACTGAGACCTCATTACACCGAAGTTGTAAATCCCACCAATGAAGAAGTGTGGGAACTTGACGGGAACTACGAGGGCTTCATACAGGAAGCGCTTCGCCTCGTGGAGGCCTGCAAGCGCGCGTTATAAGACATGTAAGGGGTTGCATGTGTACAGCGCCCACTTTCAATGTGTGTGTAGTGGTCCCGCAAAAGGATTGCAGCTTGCCGAACCGAAAACATTCATGCGTGGGAACCATATTGGTGAACTGGTACAGGCACCTGCAATGTCATCGAAGCTTACAGAGCCCTGCGGCACGATTGTCGCCTCGATGGCACATTTCCTAATTGGGCAAGGTAGAGAAAGATGTCAGTGGTCGCTATCAACGACGAAAGGCCCTCAAATGGCGGATTGCACTCGAGTGTGTATGAGCAAAAAAGAAGATGTGCAGCCTTGTTGTGGAGTGGGCTGCTGCTACTGGCTTTTGTGAGCATCAACAAACGACTTTTGTGTGTGTATGTGTGTGTATGCGTGTGTATGCGAATGTTAGTGTATACGTATGTTTGAGTGTGCGTGCGCGCGTGTGTTGTGTGTGTGAGTGTGTGTAATGAGAACACAACCTCCGCCGCGTCTCCTTGTCGTCCATCTGTCCGTCAGCCCGCGACAAGGCTGGCAACCCGTCGATATCTTCTGCTCTCAATGCAATCGCCAAGGCTACGAAACAATCATGTCAGCACAGCACACAGTCACGGTTTATAATACAATCCGAATGCTTTCTTTGAGAACTATTGGCACGCTGTTAGGGTCTCGTAAGTGCATTGGCAGACCTCGATTGGTGTGCTCCACTTCAATGTCACTCGCGGGGCTGTCGTCGTCGGCCGATCTAAGGTCAGTTCCCGTAGACGCCTGCAGTGAGGCGGTCTCGCGACGACGCGATTCGCGTCGAAATGCATCGGTGGCATCGGATAGCATTGCGTCGGCCTTTTTTAGTGCAAACTGCACTTACAAATGCACATCAGGAGATAGCAGGGAATCAACGACCCACGGCATGCATGCGTGAAAGGCATGTGCGGCCCCGGGAGATGACCGTTCCCATAGAGACATGCGGGAATACGACACCCAGCCGAGTAAAGGTGGGCCACTGTGGCTCACGTACGCTGAACTGCTCGTCACTTTCAGACTCAAAAATTCTGCGAATGTGCGCCGTCGCCGCGGTCGATGCAGCCAGGAGAAGACTGAGTCGGTCGTCGGTTACGTGCCCAGTCCCGCCTGCATCCGCAAATATGGGTGCCTTTTGAAGACTGTGTATTGCAGAGCCATTACGTGTCAGTGCGCTGTGGATGCGTTCTTTTAACAAGACGCCAAACCCGGCAAATTCAATGGCACAGTCGGCCCTTTCGACTCGCTGATCCACTTGACCTAATACAAGTTTGATCCACTTGGATCGAATGATGGCTTTCACTGAGAGAAGTGCGTATTGTGTTTGTATTTTGACTCCACATACCATTGTACAGCGCCTGCCACAGTGCCGCGTGGAGGGATTGCCGTTGAACAGATCGAGCGTGTCAGTGTGAGGAAGGATGAAGTGCGACACACATGAAATATAAGAATGTAGAGACAACGCACTCACAAACCCACTCTCGTAGAGCGCCCTATGAGTCTCTTGGTTCTTCATCTGCGATGAAATTGTCGCCTGGTTTTCACAGGAGTTGTGGGGACATTAACTTTGTCTGCAAAATAAACTTTTGAAACTTGAACTGGTACTTTGACTGAGAGCGCCAAACCACATGATTTGAAAAATGGCAGGAAATCTACAACTGCATCATAGTGACGACATATGCCACGTGCTGACTCAGTCGGCGCCAGCCGCGACTGCCAGTCTTACAGACTGGCTTGCGGAAACACACGAGTGCCTTTTTGTACTCACACTCAAGTGGGCATTCAATAGCATACGCTGTGTGTAGGTCAGGGAAGAAATGTCGAGTGCAACCAAGCTGAAGCATGTGTCGCGGGAGTTGTTGAATGACCTCCCGCGACCGGAGGGCGATAACCAGGCAGTCGCAAAGGTATGTGCATATGCATCGCCGTTCTCGATCCTCACACAAACGACACACACGCGCGCAATCCAACTCTTTTGCGTATTTTCATCGCGTGAATCCTAAGACTGTTTTCACTGCGATGAATAGCACAAGCTGGACTTTTGGTTGTTACTCACTGTGATTGGGTTCGCAGATAACTGCAGCTCGTGGCAATAATATGCATGAAGTGGTACTTGCGGACGGCAACACTTTCCTTTGTATGATGCCTACTAAGTTTCGCAAAAAGATCTGGATCAAACGAGGTAAGTCAATGTCCAATGGTGCCTGTAGCAATGTGGATGCAAAAAACACTCTCACCAAGGCGCGCACATCCGTAGGCGAGCCCCGTGAGTGCTTAGCTCTCTTTCATTCCGGTGATTGATTGGTGCCGTCTCACATCGTCTCATTGATTAATCAGACTTTGTCTGGTCCCACATCCTCTCATTCATTCATCGAACTTTGTCTCGATAGGCGATTATGTCATTATCGAAAAGCTTCCAAACAGCGAGAAACTGAATCTTAAAGTCCAGGCTGAAATTGTTCACGTGCTATGGACCGACCACATCCGCAGCTTGCGGAAGGAAGGACTATGGTAAGCTCGCGTGCCTCGTTCATGCTTATGTGATGCTATTTAGCGCGCGTGCATTATCACACATACATGAGTATTTTGTGGGTATGTTGAGGGTGCCCATCAGCACGAATTCCCATTACGACTTGTGTGTTGCTGCATGCAAATGTCACACCAACATTAAGCAACGGCCATAAACAAAAGCGGCGTGTGAGTCGTTCGCTCGCATTTGTTACTCCTGACGGAAGTGATGTGCCGTGTCTTGCCAGTCATCTGTCTCATTGAATGAGATCCCCCCTCCTGTTCCCACACTCTCTCCCTTGTGGAGTCCGTGAGTAGCACCTAAGACACTGAATTTAATCCTTCATCTCATGGTTTCTTTTGCATCTTAGGCCGGTGGAATTCGATAAAACTGTGGCCGAGAAAGGGTGTGTGTTTGCTGCCATTATGTGAGATATTGTGTTGCCCGCTTGTTGCTAAATGCCGTTGAGCTTTGGTTTTTCACACGGTTGTATTTGGGAAAGCAAGGCCTCCATCATTTTTGCAGATACAATATCAAAGCGTTCGCCTTTGTCGCTTACTTTTAATCTTTGTTTTTGTGTGCAGAGGCGATAGTGACGCAACTGAACAGGCTCAAGGGGATGCGGGTGCGGCCGACGACAACGACTGCAGTGGCAGCCAGAGCGGCAGCAGTGATAATGATGATGCGATGTATGCGAACCCCAACCGGCGGTCGGTGGTGCAGGACAGTGAGGAGGAGGAGGAGGGGACAGACAGCGACGATGACGGCTGACATGCGCTGCTGGCTCTGTTAATTTCATTGTGAAGTTGTAAATCTGAATATACTCAGGAGGGCTGAAAGTCCTGGGTGTGTGTACTTGCTGGTGTGGGGTATTTACTCTCTGCATGGGTTGCTTCAAACGCCAACGCATCCGACTGTGTTGCGTAGCCCCCCCCCTCGTCTCCCCCTAGTGGCCGAATGACCATTTGGCTCTACACCGGTTCCGATATTTGCTCAATTACAAGATTGAGGCTGCTATATGCCTCCGTTTCAGCTAAGGATTCCTGAGTGTGAGCGAGATCTGGGGGCAACAGGGGGGTTTATGGGCATTGGATGATCTAAGCCCATGAACGGTTTTGCCCTGCCCAGTCGATTTGGTGTTTTGAGGAGTGGCACATACCATTGTTAGGGCCGATGTTAGGGTACATTATACACTTCATCTTCTTCAAAAACAAGCCGAGAGAAACGTGGCAGTGCTGATCGAATGCATCCGTGGCTTTCCTGTTGAATTTTGTGATGCGGCCACTTCCTATGACGCGAAGATGCTGAAAGATGTCATGATGTAACGTCACACAGATCTCAGTTCAAAGTGTAGCTGCGCCATGCAATATTACCATTGTATAGCGGTGTTTGCATGATAATCGTCCACCCTCTCATAATACACTGAAGGCCACGGTCGTTATCCGCGGTAGGCCCGGTGAAGGACGTAGGTTACCATCACGTGACCGCGGACAGGGGCTTTCTTTTTGCGAGGATGCGGAAAGGAGGATGATTGGTCCCGTGTTGGGGGGGCAATTTGGGTTCAGCCAGTCGGTGTGTCCGCCGGCGGATTACTCCTGGACTCTGCAAACAGTGTGTGCGTGTGTAAGGTGCCTGCGAATGTCCACTGACACAGCCACACAGTGAGTGACACGGCCACGGACACAGCCACTGACACGACTACACTGACACGACTGCTGGAGACCACTGACACGACTGCTGGAGACCACTGACACGACTACTGGAGACCACTGCGGACAGTTTACTCACTCTCACTCAGCAGCAGACGCACTGGCAGGCAGTGGCGCACAACACACGGACAACTGACAGCACCTGAACACTACGCATTTCCTACACAACACAGCATACGCACAACATGCACACAATATGCACACAGTAAAACACTCACATGCACACAGACATACACACAACATACACCAAATAGGGAGAAAGAAATTATTATCTGTCAGCGCTTTAGGCAACCTCCGATTTTTAATTTTGAACTTGAAATCTGTCACGAGTGATCGTTTGTGGATAGTTTGTTGTTTGTGCTGGTTGCTGTTGATGCCTTAGAATCTCTTACACAGGGTCACGGGTGGAGAGTGCTCTGTTATACTATACAATTAGTTTGTTCACGGCGCACGCGGGTGAGGGCGCTGCGATGATGATCACAGGCAGAATAAGCCCACGAGGCCTCATGCTCCTGGTCACCGTGGCGCTGACAGTAGTCCGAGTGGATGCACAAGCTCCTTATATAGGTATGCAAAAACGCGGAGAAAGACACTGGGCTGTGTGTTGCGTCACTGAATTTGTGCGATTCCGTCAATCTTTGTTTGCGCTTGTGAAGACAGAGAATATATAACCATCGTGCATGGTTTGTTTTGCAATCACTTGTGCGTAGTTAGCATACGCTGTGAAGGTTTACAGCCTGCGCTCGCAGGCATGTATGTAATGGTCTGCTTTGGAACACCTGTTTTTGTGCAATGATTATGAATAACGCATCATTTGCATTGTCGGTTGCAGAGTCTATCACGGGGTTCGACGTCACCGACATCAATCTAGTCCCACCATCGACAGACAAAGATTGGGGTTGGTCAACCAACACAAACAACGTCGGAACTACATTCTCTGGACCCGGTTCCAAGGATTTTCATAAGAAATTCGAAGACTATTGCTCATGTTCGGTGCGTATATGCTTCTTATCTCATCTTTTGTGATTGTGTTTTTCGAAAGTTGGACAGATCTACGCATACTGCTGCATTTGTGGAGGCACTTTTGAGGGCTCTTTCAGTATCCCCACAATCTTTCACTCTTAGCTTTCGTGTATTTCTGAAGTGATTTGTTTTTGTGTACGTTTTTGTTCATTGTTGATGTGCATCTTTTCCGTCTATGCAAAAGCACGCTCTGTCGTCGAAGGATTTTTGGAGTTAGTTTATTTTTATGCGCGTGCCTTTCCACCCATTCTTATTTTCTTTCAATTGGTCGACTAATCAAAACGTTCACGCATACGCAAACACAAACACAAACACAAACACAAACACAAACACAAACACAAACACAAACACAAACACAATCACAATCACAAACATTGTACGTACACAGGATCCGGATGCTGCACAAGTGCCGTCTACCACGCGTGGCAAATTATACGCGCCTGTGCTGTGGCCCGAGGGTCAGTTGCTTGCACTCGTGCAGCAGGGACCACATCCGCTCATGTCGCTCTTCGGTGCAACAGGCTCGATCATCTCAATGTACTTCAACCTCAACATTGGCAATAGGGCTATGGCGAGTGTCACTGCCATCGCACCCGACGGTACTCCCACGCTGGACAACTTTGCAAATGTGGGCACGCTGATCGCGCGTGCATGCGTCACGGAGCATCCCAACTTTGCGTCGAAGGACGTATACTACATCAACTACGTTTTGTTTCTGGCGAGGTCGACCGACGGCGGAAAGGATGGATTCCGTGTGTGCGTGCGTCTGGGCAGTGTCATGAGGTGCTCCAATCACGTGAGCCAGGCCATATCGCTCCTCACCGGCCATCTGGCCACAATTGTCTTTGACGCAGTGACAACACCCGGCGGCCCTGGGGGTCCTGGGGGTCCTGCCGGCGGCCCCGGCGCATCAACGACACTCAACGTGCACTTTTACGTGGACGGCGTTTTCCTAGGATCCCGCCCGGTGCCCAGCTATACCGCGGATGCGACTGTGAACCGGGTGTACATGGGCGCAATTCCTTCGTGTGCCCCGCTGGGCTCGCTTGGAGGGGCCCCGAGCAGCTGCGTGCGCGACTGCGTGTACGGCAACGGCGGACAAAGTCTCAACTCCAACGGAAACCGTCTTGAAATGCAGCGCGTCATCCACGTGGCGAGGAAGCCCGCGGGTACGGTGAACAGCGATGACTGGCGCAGGGAGCTGGACGGCTTCCACTGCGCGTTTGATGGGCTCATTGCGACGCCCAGCTGCCCGCAGGGTGAGCTTATGTGTGTGTGTGTGTGTGTGTGTGTGTGTGTGTGTCTGCAGATCAACTGAGCACTCTGGACACATAACTGACTTGAAACTATGTGTCTTTTTTGCGCAATAGTCTGTGGTGACAGTTTTCCGATCGGAACGGAGACGTGCGACACGTCATACTTTTGCAACAACCAGACGTGCGGGTGCAGCCCCGGAAGCACACCCTTGAGAACCACTACGCTCCGTGCTTGCCAAGGTGGGGATCGAACTCGCACCCTGCTGCTTCCATTGATGTTTTGTGTTTTCTTTAGCCATGTTGTGTTTTTTTTTTTGGTTGCTATTGCGCATTGACGTCAGTGGCAACAATGCTTGTTTGGCCCGACGCCATTTTGTTTGATTTGTGCCTGTCTTCACTTTTTTCCTGTGATTGCTTGTCTCTCTTCAACGCCATCAACACAACACGCATGCAAAATCCAACCTCACCCCCTTTGTTTCAATTGGGTTAACTTTCTGAAACACATGGGCCTCTCTGTTACACACTTTGCACGCATGCTTTTGTTGCGCAGCATGTCCGACCAACTATGCGTGCCCCGACGGAGTCACACGAACTCTGTGCACCACGAGTTCTGATGGCACGAACACATACCAGGACCAAACGGGCCAGTCATCCTGCAAAGTGTGTCCTGCCAAAGCGGTGATGCAAACGGACCAGCTCACTGGGCTGGTGTCGTGCAAGTGCTCCGCCGGCCGCTATCTGGACACGTCAATCAACTCGTGCGAAGGTAAGATTGTACTGCTCTGCGGGTGTGTGTGTGTGTGTGTGTGTGGATGTGGATGTGTTTGTGTCCTGTGATGATAAGTGTGCTTGATCGAGTCGCCTCTGTTGATCACTATTAACCCCCCTCTCCCTTCCTCTTTTGCCATTCACAGCATGCCCCATCAACTCGTTCTGCATCAACCAGGTGAAGACCCCCTGTTCCACCGGGCAATACCAGCCCAATATACAACAGGGTCAGTGCATACCGTGCCCCACTGGCCCTGTCTTCACCACGGCCGCCGCGTATGCGGTGTGCAATTGCCCAAATGGATTTTTCAAAATGGCTTCATCGACGAACTGGACGTGTGTAGGTGAGCAACTTACTTTGCGTGCATTTTTTTAAGGCAATGAAGTCGATGGGGGCTGTGAGGAGAGAAGCAAAGAACAATAACACAGTTCGTTGCATGTGGGGTTCACGCGATTGGAATTTTATTTGTGTCTTGGATATGGGAGTGTGTTCTCCTCTCCCTGCATCCGCACTTTCTCGCGTGGAATGAAAGTGGAATGCGCTAACTCCCTTTGTGTAAACTGTGTGTCTGTGTGTGTCTGTGTGTCTGTGCGTGCGTGTGTGTGTGTGTGTGTGTGTGTGTGTGTGTGTGTGTGTGTGTGTGTGTGTGTGTGTGTGTGTGTGTGTGTGTGTTGTGTGTGTGTGTGTGTGTGTGTGTGTGTGTGTGTACGTGTCTGTGTGCAGAATGCCCCGGTGGCTACGACTGCTCATCCGGGGCGCTCGTGCCGTGCTCGTCGCTTACGTACCGCCCCGACGGCTCGTCCACTCTCAGCTGCTCCCGCTGCCCCACAATCACACTAGCATCCCTTTCTCCGTTGGGCGGTGTCATTGGGACAATTGTGACTACCATTGTTCAGCTTGTGCCCACCGATGACAGGAAATCATGCGTCTGCTCCAACGGTTACTATAACATCGGGTCAACGTGTGCAGGTGAGTTGTGCTGTTGTTGTCGCACGCTTGTGATGGCGAGTTGGCGCACTATTTGAATCGCTGTTGTGAGAATTCGACATTCCTATTTGTCGCCTGTTTCTTCCCCGCTCCCTGTTGATATGCCACATCACCACACCATCATTGCACATTGCGTCATTTGTTTGAACGCCGGTGCACATATCTTGTCCCTCTTTATGTGTGACAACTGCAGTTTCCATATGTGCGTGTAATTTGTGATTTTTGTGTCTGTTTGTCTCTGTTCGATGGGTGGTGATATTACTGGCTGTTCAACATAAATGGCTTATTCCATTTACTTATCTTCCCGATTGCTCTTTGCAGGCTGTCCGCCGGGATCGCGGTGCACGGGCGGAGTGAGGGTGGAGTGCCCTCCCAATCGATACTCTGGAGCAATGGCGGACAGCTGCTTGCCATGCGCAACGGGGCTTGTCGCACCCGCAAATTCGTCCTCATGCCGGTGTCCAGACACCCAGTACCAGGGTCAAAACGGCGCATGCATTGGTAAGTAGTGCTTCTGTCTGCTCTGTGTACAAGCGTGTGTGTGTGCGAGTGTGCGCCTTTGGCTGGAAATACGAATGGAATCCACATTGGTTGTGATTTGTTGAATATCCGATGCGAAAGTGGCTGGTCTTTCAAGTGGCTGCGTGATTGAAGTGCCGTTGCAAAATATACGCATCATGAACTGCATTTTATTAATCCTTACATTTTGTTCATGCGTCCTACCGCTCCTTGCAACGCACGCCCGCCCCCCCAACACACACACACACACACACGCACACACAGCGTGTCCATACGGATCCGAGTGCAATGGCATCACAATGACGCCCTGCCCCGACGGCACTGTGCGTGGACCCACACAGATCAAGTGTGCTCCCTGTCCCCCGCCATCGACGGCTGATCCGTTGCGCACGTCGTGTCTGTGTCCCTCGGGGTCATTCAACAACGGCACGGCCTGCATAAGTAAGCAAAGCGCACGAGCGTGCACATTTGTTTGATTGAATTTGCTGTGTGTTCTTTGTGTTTGTTCTGTGATGTGTCTGAATATTATAATGCATTCAAACACCGCGGTGGCAATGGAGTGGATGCGCCTCCACAAAGAAGAGAGAGGAAACGCAACACCCAATGTGTTACTTACTGACATAACCCTCCCCACTTCTCCTTCCTCACTCATTCTCGACTGCACCTCCCTCTGCGATTAATTCCATGCAGCCTGCACATCGCCTTTTGTGATTAACTCAGCGGCGACAGGGTGTGTGTGCCCTTCTGGCACATACCTGAACAACAAAGTGTGCACTGGTGAGTGTGTGTGTGCTTTTGGGGGGTTGATAGTGACTTTCCATGTGTTCGGTATTTGGTCGTGGACGGCGGATTGTATATTATATTGGGATTCGAGAGATATGCCAGTCCATGCGCGAGTGTACTCGGGTTGTTATGTGTGCTGTTTCCATTCGCTTGTTACTAGAGCGCACGTGATGCAGAACAACATTTTGCGTCTTCAGCTCAACCCCCCCTCTCCCGAACTGTGTGCAGCATGCCCGCTCGGCTCTGCATGTGTGAACGGCGTGGCTACTCCTTGCCCAATGTCTATGTACCAGGATGGGTCCACGCCCGGCGCCTGCCAACGCTGCCCCGCCTCATCGGCCACAACATATCTCGGCGCAAAGAGCCTGGTGGAGTGCATGTGTGCGCAGGGAATGTACATGGACCGGTCGAAAGCGACTCCAATATGCACACGTGAGTGCCCATCCGTGCATGCGCTACTCTGGCTGCGCAGTTTGTGGCCCATGTGTAGACCTTGGATAAACACACACACACACACACACCCACACACACACCCACACACACACCCACACACATACACACACACACACACACACACACACACGCACACACACACACACACACACACGCACCTACGCACACACG
>CALSCR010002429.1:0-13468 GCA_943704495.1 Pigoraptor chileana
CTCTCTCTCTCTCTCTCTCTCTCTCTCTCTCTCTCTCTCTCTCTCTCTCTCTCTCTCTCTCTCTCCCTCTCTCTCACAACAATGGAGTTCATGGGCACAGCGCCTAAACACTGACTTGAATCCTACATCTCTCTCTCTCGCAACATACTCACACACACACACACTCTCTCTCTCTACATGGATGGAGCTTTTATCTAAAGCACCGAAGCGTCTCTCCATTTTATTGCGCCGTCCATAGATAAATTGCAGCTTACTGATCCTAGCTTTACCCCACCTCCACCCCTCCACACCATGCAGTGACATTGTGGGCTTCACGGACATCGCATCACACTCAACTCCGCTGCAAGTTGTCGACCTCCTCAACGATCTATACACAAGCTTCGATTCAGTCATCGACCAACATGTACGTACGAGTGCATTGTCTCAGGCCCCATTATAATGAGCACGCACTCGCAGTTGTTAGGGTTATGTATTTGTTTCACGCACTGATTATATGCCTTCTTTCTTCTGCTTTACTCGACATGCTTGTATTGCGCGGTTTGCAGGATGTGTACAAAGGTCAGTGGCCATGCCGTCGTCTTCTATGTGCACTCGTCAGAGATTTGCTGTGTGTTAGTTTGTGTCTGTCTGTATCTGTCTACGTCCATGCACTCGCATGCATAAGTGGGCACTACTTGGACAACAGATGTGTTGTGCGGAAACGACTTAATTGCTGCATGTGATGTAATACACCAACAAAGGATTTATAGCGCGCACATCCCTAGAAGAGGAATTTCTTTATCCGCATGTTGATAACTCCTGGGCAGCCTGTTGAATTGTGGCGCATGTACTGACTGACACATATTTTTGTTTGTCACTCATTCGGCCACCATCATCCCGCAATTGCGGATACCACGTGACCGGCAACAGTCGAGACAATTGGCGATGCGTACATGGTGGTGCGTATTTGCCCAAAATAGGATTACTTACGTCGAGCAAAGTCCTATGCCCTCGACTGCTGTATCTTCTTATAGCTTTTTCCCGCCACCACCTGCCATAATTGTGGCAATATGCGCCTCTCTATTTTGGTCCGCGAGCGCGCATTCCCTGATTGCCAAAATTTGTTGCGATTGTTTCTCTGCTCCATATATAGGTGTCTGGACTTCCCCAGCGCAACGCCAACCGCCACGCCGGTGAAATTGCGACCATGGCACTCGATCTGCTGTCTGCCACCACAGAATTCCGCATTCGGTGCGTGCATTTGCACTTGATGTGTATGTGTATGTGTGTGTGGGTGCGTGTGTGGGTGCGTGTGTGTGTGCGCGCGCGCGCGAGTTCGAGTGCGAGTGCGAGTACGTTTCTATGTATGTGTCTATATTTTCCATCTGTGTATCGATGTCAACAGAGTAGATATGTGTGTATCTATCCACCATTAAGTCTCGCAGAGCAGCTTCATCGAGATGCGGTGTGCATGCGTTGGCGTTGCCATGCATTGTCATCCATCCATGTAGCGTAGCGCTGCAGCCATTTTCGACTGTTAGGACCCGGGAATGCCTTCTTGTCTGACCCCCATGTTCATTTAAATTGCTCACGTGCAGTCACATGCCGGACAAGACGCTTCAGCTGAGAGTTGGAATGCATTCAGGTGGAGAGACACGCTTGCTCCTGTTATAGCTGTGTGTGTGTGTGTGTTATCCTGGTTTACGTTGTTTGTTGTATCTGTTGCAGACTGTATGACCAGCGAATGCTTTCCGGTCTTTTCAACTGCTAAGATGCTGCGAACTTGTGTTTTAATTTTCTAACCTCACGCGTCACAGGGCCTGCTGTCGCCGGTGTCGTCGGACTGAAGATGCCCCGGTACTGTCTCTTTGGAGACACGGTGAACACCGCATCGCGAATGGAGTCGGGTGGCTTTGGTGAGCGAGCCTTTCCGATCGTGTGTCAGCGATTCCTGTCGAAATTTTCCACACACACACACACACACACACACACACTGTATCTAATTTCAGTTGAATTGCTCGCACCACACCACGGCCCCAATGCGTATGAAGAACAAACTGCGAGCTCATTCCGTCGTTGTGAGAGCATGTCGGCTGTGTGCACTGCAGCAGCTCACATCAGGTCATCTCCTCTAATGGAACTGTGTTCTTGCCCACAAAACAAATGCAAACAAATCCAATTCGTGCAGCCCTCCGCATTCACATGAGCGAATCGACCGTCACTATCCTCGAGGAGCTTGGCGGATACGAAATTGAGAAGCGCGGGACACTCGCCGTCAAAGGGAAGGGCGAAATGACGACATACTGGCTGAATGGAAAGCGGGGATATACCAAGGTACCTTTAATATGACGCACGTTATATGCAGCTGTGTCTGTGTCGACTCGGTCCGTGGTTGTGCCTGTGATTCTGTATGTGTTTTTGCTTGCCAGAACATTTTGCTGTGCAACGCACACACACGCACATACGCACACTCGCATGCATGCAGCCACTGGCATGCGCACACCACACCGGCTGTGCCTTTGTGTAACCGTAGACTCGCTAGTTTGCTTCTTTAATTCATGAGAATTTTTCCCTCCCTTTCCTTTTTTTTTTCAGAAACTTCCGGATCTGGCCCTTGCTGCATCGATGAGCCAGCACCACTTCAAGTAAAAGTGACAACAAGCAACTGCCTCGGACTCGCTTGGTGTCCGCTGGTACCGTCGGTGGTGACATGGTCCCGTGGCTAGGTGAAAATCGCCGCATTGAGTTACCACGGCAGTCAGTTGATTGTCAAGTGAGGAATCTCTTTGTGGCGGTTTCATTCCAAATTGGAGCGACTCGCGTGGAAAGCGCTCTTCAATTTGAACCACTCTCTCGGTTTTTAGTTCCTCTTTTCCTCATCCATTCGCTCTCTCGTTTTCCCTCTCTCCTTGTGCATTTCTCTCTGATCTCTCTTGTTTGAGTCGATGGGCTTGTGCATCACGGCCGGGTGTTTTCACACTGTTGTATGCCTTCTAAAGGGTTAATACGGTCTCACACATGTTAATGAATGACCGGCACAGTCTGACTTTCTCCGGGTCTCCGGGGAATTAGCTTGCGTGTACCCTCTGTTTTCCCTCCGTTTGTTCTCTCCCTGGTGTTCTCAGTCTGTCGCCCTGCGAGTGACTGAATGTCTGGTCTGTCTTTACTGCACTGTCATACTTTCAGCCGTTGGTTTTTTTGGTTTTGTGTTGTTGTGTTTTTTTACGTGCACCCGCTGTCTCTTTGCGTTTTTCTGTGCTTAGGTGACCAGGGCCTCCTTCCGTTTGTCGGTGCCCTTTTGTTTGCCAAACCACTCGGTCATGCCTTTGAGAATATAAATAAAATCCTTCAGACTCTTTTCACTATTCTTGTTATAGTATCGATAATACTAAGGAAGTCGAAGACGCCTACTCATCACCACACTGCCTGTGGTCAAAATCCCCTCACTCCATTCATGGCAAATCGTCTAACTGGGTTTCAAATCCGGATCGCCTGATAATCTTTTCATGAATGCAACTGAAGGCAGCAAAGCGACAAAATTGCACACACGACGCAAAATATTGGGCGAAGACAGAAGAAAAATGAAATCAATGGGGGAAAAAGTCGAAAAATGTACACATTACCACCGAGACTATACTTGCATCTGTCCGTCAATCTAGTTCGGTGCAGATTCACACATACAGCACACGCCGAACAACCGGAGGGGGAGCTGAGCAGACCGAGAACCACACCACTGACAAAGTATGAACACGGCACGGGGTCACTGAATCAATCACAGAGACAGCAGATTCGCTTTACGAGACAGATGGGCGACAATGTGCGCGGAATGCGACAACCGTTTCCGCCGAAGCCTCTGACGCCCGGATGCACGCACTGCGATTCGCCCCAATAAAGAGCACACTCCCTTTCTCGATCGCAAAGTCGATCTCGGACTTTGCCTCCTCCACCGACAGGGTGCCACTGCCACTCACAACAAGCACTATGGACGGCCCATCGACGGCAGATAGAGTCGCTCGCTCGCCCCGAGGAACACGCGCAGAGTGAACCGCAAACTCTGCCACCGGCGGTTCGTACTCAAATACATGCGCTGGGTCGGATCTGCTGGGCGCGCCCTCCACGAGACTGCGCGATTCGGGACCGTGGCGGTATGTGAGCATGTCGATAAGGGTGTTGACGTCCTTGAATTTCGGAGTGAGTCCGGCGCGGACTACATTATCACTGCACGCCATGCATTCGATGCAGTCTGGGTTATGCATGTTCGTGTTCGTGTGTGTGAGTGTGTATGTGTGTCGATAATTCGGCGGGGGAGGAGGGGGAGGGGAATCAGTGAGCAGTCATGCTAATAAGCTTCACCTATGGAACTCGCACATTCCGCACACCACACCACCCTCCCCTAGAAAAGAACATGACGTGTAAGAGCGAAATTGCGTACCTCCGTCGAGATACGCGTGGGGCTCGTTTGCCGCCATGAACATGCCTTGCCCGGCAGCCAGCGTCACTACGTTGAGGACGTAGACAGCGAGACATCCCACATCTCCCGGATAATCAACACACAGCCTTAGAAACCACGCATCAGCGCTCCCCCGCGACGGCGCCTCCGACGCGGCCGACAGTCGCGACTGCAATAAAGACACATTTGCACAGACAAGCGATTGGTCTGCCGTCATGAGTGCACGGAACGCACACCGAATAGCAGAGACGCGAGCAGCGATGGCTGTCGGCGTAGTGTCATCGTCCGCGTGGGTTTTTGACGCCGAGACAACGACCGAGGCAGCGTCGCCGAGGACGGCAGCGAGTTCCGGCACACTCTGCACAAAGTGCGACAGTTCAGAGAGTGAACGAAATCCGCACATTCCCGAGAACTCGGTAAGGGCGATCGCAAGCTCAGGCTTGTGGTTTGCGTCTGGATAGTTCTTTGGCTGCGCGGAGTGCAGTTGCTTGGCGAGCCGTGCGTCGGGATGCGCCTGTATCGAGAGGGACTGCCCCACGGACAGAATCTTGAAGAGAAACGGAAGTTCCCCACTGAATTGGGACGACACGGCATCCCCGATAAGGGACACATCGGCTTTGATTCGCTCGGAAAGGTATTGTCCGTCCGTGTGCTTCACCTTATTCGGTCCGTTGGGATGCGTGCCCATCCACAGCTACACATGTAGCGGAAAAGAGTGAAACAAAACGAGGCGTTAATTGAGTCCCCCTTTCGTGCGATGAAGACCGGGAAAAAACAAGCGCATACACACATACACAAATGCTCATATATGCACACGTCATATTTGGTCAAATGCATCCGTACACATGAATGATTCTGTGGAACTACAAGCCATGCACGCGCATTCGCACACACATACACACACACATACACACTGCATACCTCTGCATATGGCATGGTCTCATCAATCTCCGTGCCATGGTGGGCGATGACCTGAGCAACGAGGCTGCTTCGGCCCTTCTTTCCCCAGGCGTATGATTGCACGGTGGGGGCCAGTTCGAATGCTACGACAGTAACACACCGCGCAATTCTCTCGAATCAGCCATTAGACAAACACCCACACAAAAACATCCACATCCACACACACACCCACACACTCACACTCACTCAAACACACACACACACACACACACACACACCCACACACCCACACACCCACACAAACACTCAAACACTCAAACACACACTCACTCACACAAACGCAAGTAATTTCATCGACAAAATATTCAATGGTTTCATTCGTTACAGGGGTCAGTACCCCTGATTGGTACCCATCACAATCAGTTAACACAATTCCACGAAAATGTTGCTGCCTACTTGCGACATGCACCACACACCTTTCGGGTGCGCCATCGTGCCTGTCACACGGAATACACCGAATGAGGGCTCAAATACGCGCTGCAAAACGCACCCTTCTAATCTCACACTACCTTTTTGAATTCGCAACTTCAAAACAAATATTAGCGGGATCTAGCAATAATAACAACAGGAGAGTGACAATGTACAAACTGAAAGTCAGCTGAATGCGTCGGCTAATTTTTAGGTGTGGCTTGGGCTTGGCTAGGGTTAGACAAATCTAACCCTATCCCCTTGTTACTTCTGTAATGAGTAACGACTGCACAAATTGCGAACAAACGACTCAAGATCCACCGCTTCCATTCGGCGCTCTCTCCACAGGCTCGTGATCCTCGTGCCACGTTGCAAATTATTCTGGCCACATGCTCTGACATGCACGCTCGCGGTATCTTACAAAATGTAATGACATTGTGAAAGTGTATTTTTTGTACACTCTGTTGGGCGTCCACAATCAAATGGGACGCAACTTGCAGCAGTTACAAACACACACCCACACACACATACACCCACACCCACACGCCACGTCACGCTCCGATGCAATCCAATGTCCAACGCTTGGCATATATCCCACGGCCAGAATTCAGATCCCAATCACATCAACAGTCCATAAAGATTGAACGCTTGCTTCACAGGCATGCGGGTGATTAGTCAGCCTCTCGTGCACCCAACAAAGAAGTGTCACAAGTTTCAGATTCTGAGCGCGTCGACTGCGGCGTCCATCTGCTCATCGTTTTCCCTCGCGTCGTTGGCAGAAATCGCACACGTGACTGGTGCGATGCGTCGTTCCGTCTCAAATGAATATGCAAACTGAGTGTATATATATATATATATGTATGCATGTGTGTATGGTGTATGGTGTGTGTGTGTGTGTGTGTGTGAGTGTGCGAGTGTATGTGTGAAACGGGTATCAGATAAGCACAGTGGCCAAACAACGGATACCGAAAAGGCAAAAGGAGAAACAAAACACAACCACAACACAGCACAGATTGCCGACTCTTCACTGCCACCCACCCACTCATCTATACACACAAAGACAATCACCCCAAATGCAATACACGGTTGCATCCCAATGCAGGCAACATTGCAGGCAGCCTTTCTTGCACCAGGGATGGGACATCACACTCACCTGTCTCTCGATTTCTGCAGTTGTCATCGCAACGACTTTGGAGAGATCTACCGAAACCTGAGAACAAAAAATACGCACACGACAGCGGTTAGATTAAGATTTAGATTAGGTGGTGAATGTGTGCTAACACAGCAATCAGTGAGAAGAATGAGTGTGCAAAGAGTGTAATGCACGAATGCATTCATGCTTTTGTTGCTGTGTGTGCAGTGTGAGTGAGTGTAAGTGGGTGTGCAAGTGTATAGATCGAGAGAACAAGGGGACGGAAGGGTAAAAGGCGCTAGGAATACAATTTGGTACAATAGCACAGAACGCAAACCTACATTGTTCTGCGACGTCTTTTCACCCAATACTTTGATAGGGACGCCTTCCAGGTTGACGTAAATGAGCCGCAAGTGGAGCGCATCGCTCCTGTTACATCCACGGGCGTACGCGTGAGTCGCGAGACAAGTAGATACACACATTGATACACACACACACGCGCAGCGATACACACACACACACACGCCCGCACGCACACACAGAAGCAAACCGCAGCCCACCTGTCGGGATGACACTCGTTATCCGTGGCATTCTGCGAGAACTGCGGTTGATTGGTCGGCTGCGTTGGCTGTGTCGGTTGGCCTGTCCATGACGGTCCCGGTGGAGCAATCGATGTTAATGACCCTGCAAGCGACGACGGACACACAAAATGTAAGTACTCAAGAAATATTGACGATGCTTAAACCCCGTGCCTCACTTCCAAAAGTCAAAACACATTTTATGGCAGGTATACCGTCCTTCTCAAACACATACACACACACAAACCCAAAACATACACATAAGATACACACACACACACACAGGAGCAAGCATCACAACAAAGAATGCACACCTGGACCATATCCGCTTGCGTTTCCCTGCAACTGTCCGACTTGGGGTGCAGAGTACATTATATATGGAGGTGGTTGTTCCACCTGCATTGGCTGCAGTTGCTGCTGCTGTTGTGCAGGCGGCGCTTGGCCGTAGCGCACGGACCCAGGCCCTCTGGAAGCATAAGAGATGCCGGATTCAATACAATTGTTAACATGGATTTCACAAGAGCGAGAGAGCGATAAAGAGAGAGCGAAAGAGAGAGAGAGAGTAAGTGAGAGAGAGAGTGAGTGAGCGAGTGAGTAGATGTGTAGGATTCAAGTCAGTGTCATAGGCGCTGTGCCCATGGACTCCACAAGTGAGTGAGTAGAGAGATTCAGAATTCAAGCCTGTTGTTTGGTACTATATCCGTGGACTCCGCAAGCAAAGTCACGAGAGTTGTACTCGAAACGCCTAAGGCATTATTTGCCCATCGAAATTTCCATCCCATTAGAGAGACAAAGACCCTCAATGCTCAGCTTGATCTTCAAAACGACCGAAGAGGATGAGGGATGCGTGCGTGTGCGCACATGTGTGCGTGCATGGATGCACGTCTACACACCTGTTCATTTGCTGCGCCAGAGGAGGCTGATTGCGCAACGGCATGGTCTTGTAGCACAGAAACATTGGATCCGCCTGTCTGTCGTTGAGATCGCGTTCAACCACCGTATATCCCACCGGTGCGCCAGTCCCTCGCGGAGGCTATATGCACACACAGTGGCATCACAGTATAGAGTGAATAACCAAACCAACAACAATGTCGTGTGCGGCTTAACACCAACCAAATGCATTAACGCGCTATTGTTGGTCGTCTCTTCCTGCATCCCGGATTTAAGCGCCCACTCACCTGCAACAAGATGATATCCGTCACTGCCACCGTTGCCGTCTGACGAGACTCCTTGCGCACGCACAGCTGCATCGACCCACACGACTTGGACAGCAGCGCACTGTGCCCTGTTTCCGTCATTATGCAACGGCGTCATTGTGAGAACATTGGCAACACGTGGGGGACATCCATTGAGATCACCCAATAAATAAATGAATAAAACAAAACGAGTGAGTGTGGCAACAGGCAGCATAGCAGTCAAGGCGTGCATTTCCTGTGGGAACATAACAAGGCCACGCACATAACATGTGTGGTATTATGCGCCTCCATCCACTTCCTATGCTTGCTTGTGGCATCAAGAAACTAACATATTCACGGAGGGGGTGAGAACAGAGAAAGGGCAAAAAATGTGCTTGCCACAACCGCCGCACACACGCGCCCATGCAGACGCACCCTTCAATGTATGCTCCACGGCATAGTGACCATATGTAACAGGCTCTCTGTCTTTCACAATGAACGACAGACCGGTGACGACATCGCCATCCACGGCAGACCTGGGAGCCATGGCACAATTGCAATTAAAGAGATGACCATTCAACGCAAAGTGTTATTCGGGGAAGACAGAATATAGAACTGCGGTACACACACACAACCACGTGCAATATAGCACATACCTTCGCACCGCGAGGAACATTTGGTGCGGGAACAGACCCTGCTTCTTGTTAACATTTGCGCTGTGACCCTCGGCCGTCTTCTCAATCTGTTTCACGGGAGTCAGAGGGAGGTCAATATAAATACACTGAAAGATGTGGCATTCGAGGGCCCGCGTGCCTATGCTACGGCCATGAACAGAAACCAAAAAGCGGACAAATATAACCCGCAAACACATCGTCTTAACAG
This sequence comes from Pigoraptor chileana, assembly GCA_943704495.1. Lineage (NCBI taxonomy): Eukaryota > Filasterea > Ministeriida > Capsasporidae > Pigoraptor > Pigoraptor chileana. The sequence goes on from CALSCR010002429.1 coordinate 9,565, forward strand.
GAAATTACGACGTTATCATGGCGGTTACAACAAGAAATTTCAGTCAGACGCTCAAGAGGGATGGGATGCTCAGCAGATTATTAGACCAACGACCAACGCACATACCAACACATATCCGCCGGGGAGGGTCTCTCCACGGACACCTCCAACGGCAATGACAACATCAGTGACAGACTCCATCATGCATGTGGGTCGTTGCACACAATGAGCCCCAAAAAATGCATCAAAGGAGGAATAAGTGCTTACATTATTCGTAAATCGTACTATAAACTTTCAGCAATACAATTCCTCCAGCCGGCTGCGGCTGTGAATGAGCCACCCCCAGAGGTGCTCATGTTCTATAAATAGATTAAAACCTATACATATATTTATTTAACAGTATATCATCGTATATAGAATAAGAGTAAAGGAATGTACCTTATGTGGGTATCAATAGTAACATTCTGTTCCAAATGGTAATTATGTGACACAGATTACCCATAGAGGTGAGCTCCACTTAGCAACTGACAACAGAACAGTGGGGAATTTGTGACTCAGATTGGACCACTAAGCTTAATCACCTGTTATCTAATTCTTGCGATTTCTCAAACTAGTGCCAGGACAGTAAGTACACACAACATACATAACTTGTACAATTGTAAGTCCTGACGTCTCGGAGCCACGCCGCTTGAAACGACCGACTTTGCCCTCCTGCGACTGCCATCATGCACGACAACTCCTCGGGTTGACAATCGGCCTTTGCGGCACTTCTCAGGCAGTCGCGCTCGTCGGCTGCAGCCTATTTGGAGACATAGAGAGAAAGCGAGAGAGAGAGAGAGCGCGAGACACACATGAAAGGCGAAAATGTCGAAAATGGGGCACAATGCAGAATTTTTCTCTGTGGGAATGGACCTCACCACGAGTTGTCTCAGCCATCTCAGGCGAAAGCACAATCGGGTGGGCAAGCTAAAGGTGATGGATGCGTTGCGGACGGGGTTCTATCACGATCCAATCAACGGACGGACGGACCTGCCTCTTGCGGACATTTGTCGTGCACTCATTGCAGAGGTGAAAGAGTTTGGCCGCGTCAATAATAATAACTACGACCAATTTGAGAGCGAGATGATGCCGGGCCAGGTAACTGTGAACTTGGACGGCTCTCCCAACCGGACTGCGAACGCGGGCTATGAGCAGCTGACCCCAAAGGAGAAGCACATGGAGGACATGCGCGCATGGCTTCTCTCAGCACTCGCCGTTGTCCGTTACGAAGTACCCACGGCGGACACGGTATTGCTTGAACAATTGGGCAACGAACCGAGCTTGTGGTGCCGATACTACGTGCTCGAGGCGCTCGCACAAAGCCTGGACAGTCGACCTCCGGATGGCCCGGTGCAGCGGGTCACAACGGAGGATTTCGCGCGGGCGGCGCTTCGCATTCCGAAAAATGACGGCACTGTCGAGGATCTGTCTGTCACGTGCGGCCTGATGCCCGCTCAAGCGCTAGCGGATGAATTTGAGTTGCGGCGGCGAATATTGGAGGTGAAGACAGGTGCACTCAGTGGCGGCCGACAGCGCACCTCCGTGTTCTCCGGCATTGAGGGAATGGACGCATCCGGGACGATTGTTGCAACGGACACGTCATTGCACTCGCTGGAGTCTCAGCTCAATGTGCTGATGTCGAGGCAGGTGCTGTACCGGATGTCCTGCGCGCTCCAGGCGAAGACGCTCGGCCCGAGCCCAGAGCGCCGGCTTGCCGCGAAAAAGTGCACGGAAGGGCTCTCTCAAGAGTGCGACGATACGATACTGCAAAAGGCGACGCTGCGTGCGCTGCGTGCGTGCTGTGTGGAAGACACGCACAAGCCGCTATGTGCCCTCGTCGATAGGCAGTCGGAGCAGAGAAATTGGGACTACGACGCAATCATGGCCATTGGAGAGTTTGGCGCGTTGCGTGGCGACAAAGTGCGGGGAACACACGACTTTGTGTCGGACATGAAGGTCGCCGCTGCCTTTCGCCTCGAAAACGTCGTGTTGGAGAGCGGTCCCTACCCGAGGTAAGTTGCGTAATGGGTTGGATCAGTGCGGTTTCGTCGCATATGACATTCCTTCGCAAAAGTACTGCTTGCGGTTTAGACGATCCATGTATATCGTTGGATAACATGTGCACAATGGCAATGCAGTTTGTTTGTGTTGTGTGTGTGTGTGTTGTATGTGTGTGTCTGTATGTGGGGCTGTCGCAGCACATATGCATCATCACGTGTACTAACCCACCCCTTCCCATACAATCCAAAAAATATACAACCCAAACACAATCTCTTAGATACGACGAGCTCCGCTCCACAGCGATATGGTGTCTGGGGCGTCTGGAATGCGATGTTGTCCAGGCAACACTGCTGCAGTCGCTCACCGATCCGAGTCCGATGATAGTGAAACAGGCGGCACGGTCCCTCGAAAAGATACTGGGGGCAGCGCGAGCGTGCGCACGCATCATTGAAGAGATGGCGTCAACAAACGGGCAGGAAGAAAGCTACTCGAATGCACTGCGGTGGATGAGCGACCAGTCGAACGTACTGAAGTGCATGAACGAGGCTGTGGGTTCGACTAAGAACGAGGTTCAATCGGCGGCGTATCGCTTGCTTATTGCCCATGGAGGCAAGGTGCGTGTGGATTGCGTGTGGATGATGAAGTGACATGTGCAATTGTATTCGCAGTGTCTTATAGTTTGTGTGTATTTGTTGGTTGGAAGATTGACGTGCGTGGTCGTGTGTCGGTGTGTGAATCTAAAACATGCAGGATGCGCTGACAAGACTCACTGCGTTGAAAGACAACATGGCGGCATTCCGCGCCCTTGCTGAGCACGAAGAAGGACGCATGCGGACGGTGGGGTTTGTTTGGGAAATCCCTTTGTGTGTGTCTGTGCATGCCCCCATGCACACAATCACAAATCACTCGTCCTGGGATGATTGAATTGCCTGTGGTTGTGTGCCTTATGTGTGTTTGCCCGCGTAATTCTGCTGTTTCTCCTTTGCTGGAGCAGTTCTCATTCCATTCTTCGTCTTGCTATTGTTTGTTTTTTAATTGTTGTTTGTGTTTTGCTGCAATCAGATCTTCGACCGTGGACTGAAGGATGCGCGCCGTGGCTTCAATGTCGCTCTCACAATGGACATCACTGTCTTTATACTCGGCATTGCACTCATTGTGATTGCGGCCATTCTGGCACTCAAAAAGGTAATTATTTTTTCAAATTAACACGGCCAATGTGTGTTTTTGTGTTCCTTTCTCACTCGATTCCACGCACACCACAAGTGCTCTTTCCTTCTAACAACCTTGCCATGTGTCTATGTCGTGATGATATGGACGTTATGCACTCGTTGTGCTGATCGTGTTGAAGACAATTTGCCGATTGCTCGCATAGAAGCGTATGTCGGGCAACGATTGATTGCAGATCTCTCATTGTATTGCTTACGCCATTTTCTTTTTCTGTGTTTTTGTTTATAGGATGGAAGCCTTGCTGATTTTGTCGGTGCGTCTGCGTCGGGTAGCTTTGGCGTGCTGGGTATTTTATACTCCACGCTCGTTGCGAAGCCTCGGAAGAAGGTCGAGGAGTCGATGAACCACCTGTACACGCTGCAGACTGTGTTTATGGGATTCCTCAACATCATCCACAAGCTGGACCAGGTGCGCGTTGCTTGTTTCGCTGTTGGTGGTCGTGTTGTTGTCGTTGAGTGCTGGACGAGGGAGGGCGCCCCAATTTTGCTTTAGAGAGATGTAGGATCCAATGCCTTGGCGCTTTGCTCATGGACTCCACAATGGAATGTGTGTGAAAGAGTACAACTACTTTTCCTGCATTCACCGACCCAATTTTTCATTATTTAAAGTGTGTGAGAGAGTCAACTGATTATCCATGCATCAACCGTTGTCCCCCCCC
>CALSCR010002429.1:13478-32030 GCA_943704495.1 Pigoraptor chileana
CCCCCCCCCCCCCCCCCTCATCGTCATCCCATCTCATGCGCCATTCAGGCATTCTCTCGTCGCCTCCTTGACGACGAGCCTATCGATGGATCCGAACTGCTCGTCTTCCACGACAGCCTCGAGCGGGCAGTCAACTCCACTGTCGTTCAATTCGACAATATGGCCACACTCCGCATGAGATTGGATAGCCACGAGGAGAGCAGAACAGATGCTAATGGCGAACCTCAGAGACCGTCGGGTTGGAGGGGCGTTGTGGTGTCTCTGCTGGGGGATACCAAAGTGCATCCGGTAGAGACGGTTGTTGATGCAATTGCAACAAACCTTGCCGCATATGTTGAGAGCAAGCAAGAGGGAGCCAAATACCGCGCGCTGATGGCCGCCGTGAAGGAAATGAGGAAAATCGCAGAGTCGTCTGTGGCGGCGTTGGCGCGACAGCGCGTGACAAAGAACGGACAGCCGCAGCGACAACAACAACAGCAGCGCTCCTCTTCCAAAGACGGGACTGCTGCTCTCGGAGGCAATGTCGACCCGGGCATTACTGCGGAGGAGCTCGCTCCTATCGTGCAGAAAGTGGTGAGGGAAGTGGCCAAGGCAGTGCACGTGCTGCATGGAGCAGGACTCCTTGTTGTTGAGCGGCAGTTTGACGGTCGACTGTACCCGGAAGTGCGCGCCGCAATCGACGCGCCACGTAGCGGTGCTCTGAATGCGTGGAATGACAACGCCGAAGAGGTGTGAGCCATTCCACCATACCTGGACAAACCTTTGAAATGCGTGCGTGCGTGCGTTATGTGTGTGTATGTGTGCGTGTGTGCGTGGCTGCGTGCATTTCCGTGTGATTTGCGTTGCAAGTGTGGTCTTATTAGTGCCATTGCGTGCGCTATCGTGTGCAGTGTGACATTTATTCAAAAGCAGATGATTGTCTTTTCTGCTTTCAAGAAGTGAGATTCGCAAAATGAACTTTGCAGAAGTGCTTGATGATAACAAAGAGGCTCATCTGGTTATGCAGGTTAACCCTGACACTAACCCTAAAAGAGCTCCAGAAGTGTTCTATTATAATTACCAATCGATCAGGAAGATGCATCCTCAGGACCATACAATACTGCGATGCGTATTGTTTGATTTATATTATGTAACGACGGTGCAAACACACGGACAACACGTCACGTGGGTTGCGCACTCGCACCCAGGGGTGCTTTGGTTTCCGTCACAGCACACACATGCACGCACACTCAATAGAGGTGCGTTGACGGCAATCGTCAGTCACACTGACAAAAAGACGAGTGTCTGCGAGGTGTGCACGCGTGTGTGTGCGCGCGCCCATAGGCAAAACATAATAAGGACAGAGGGACGTTGCACGTGCGTGATGACCCCATCCGTTGACACTCTTACGGCCTTCGCACAAAGTTAAACTGGTAATGCCCAGGCGGTCGCTCGTCAGGCCAGTCACCTTTTCGCATTTGCGGGAGGTGTGATTCATCCAGCGGTATCTCTGGTGTGACATAGGTGTTCATGTATCCATCCATCACAAAAGTACCGAGTCACACGACGGGAAGAGAGACGGAGAGACGGAGAGGCAGGGAGGCAGATAAATGAAAGATTCAAGTCAGTGTCTTAAGCGCTGTGCCCATGGACTCCACAAGAGACAGAGAGACAGAGAAACAGATACGGGATGCGAGTGAGTGTCATGGCGACGCTAACGGAGACAAACCAAAACAAACAACCACAAAGCGGAAGTTAGAACATATGCACAAGAGATAATAAAAAAAGACAATGCATGAATTGCAGATTGAGAAACACGCACCGACACCGCCCCGGACCTCCACCAGGCAGTACACCCCCGCCGGCAGCCGCATCTTCTTCTCAATCGCACGAGCGGTTTCTGCCGCCGTCGTCGTCGGACGCACGGGAAACGTCTTGAACACACGCAATCCATCGTCGGGAAAGTAAACACGCAGAAATCCCTGCATGTCGTCGACACGTGGCCACCGAGACACCCGCCGGGTCGATCCCTTTGAAGATCCCGTCGCCACCGAGGCCGACGCCGATGCAGCTACGGAAGTGCCGTGTGCGTGTGCGTGTGCGTGTGTCTGGGCATCGTCGCTGTATGTCTTAAGCACGTGGACGGCGCTCGAAAGAACTGTGAGATAGTATCCGCCCTCGCCTGTGAGGATGTTCGGATCAAGAAGGCCCCACATGTACTCTGTCTCGACCTCCGGGGTATCGATGCCCGATAGCGCGAGAACGTAGATGAAAATGGGAAGAAAATCTGAGGTATAGCAATAGCGTGCATCAGAGTGATTAGAAAATATATGCGCCACAAAGTAACAAAACGGGACTGCACAGACAGAAAAATAACTGATAGATACGTGCATGCGATGTGTCTGAGTCGATGAAGGAATGCACAGAGAAAGACAGACTATGCTATACACGCAGTATACACGCACACACACGCGCGTACCATCGGCCCCAAGAACAACCTGCTTGCCGTCATCTGCGGCCGCAAAACTCCTCTCAACCTGGACGTACAACAAAAAGCAAAAAAAAACAACATTGATTGATCGAAAGCACAATTTTTTTGTGAAAGATCAAGAAGAAAGGGACACACACACACACAAAATGCACAAACCATACCGTTGCGTGAATTGCAGAGACGGTCCTCAGTAAGTTCTCGAGCTTTTTGAGTGGAAGCGCTGTGCGTTGCATCTTGTGAAGAAACGCGGTTGGGTGCGTCCAGCCGAGTGAGGATACAAATTTGGGCTGCAGGGACAAGAGGAGAACGTGCATGTCAACTCAGATTAGTCAATGCAAACACACTCATGCACAGACACAAAGACACACATACAAACCAACACACAGGCACACAGACACACAGACACATACACGTACACACATCAAACAATCACAGAAAGCTAATGAAACTCACCGCAATGCCGGCATCTTCTTGTGACTTTCTTGCGAGGGCTCGCATGTTCGCAGCGATGCCCTCGACAGCCCCCTTTTGCCTCAGGTCTTCCAGAATGAGCCGCACAATTGTGTTCCGCAGCGGTCCAATCACGGCCTTTTGCAACGCACCCTCTATGATGGCGTTAATGTTGATGTCCGCAAGATTCGTGTACTCCTGTCGACACATAGAGAGAGAGAGAGCGCGAGAAAGAGCGAGAGCGTTTTGAAATTCAAGTAAGTCTTTGGCGTTCTGCCCATAGAGTCCACAAGAGAGAAAGGGAGAGAGCGAGAAAGGACTTGTGTGTGTGTGTGTGTGTGTGTGTGTGTGAAGACAAGAGGGCTAATAAATACTGCTGAGCAAACACACGGCACGTGCACATCACAGCTGTACCCACCCGGATGTATTTCGAAAGGACATTATTCAGCCCGATCTTCCGTTGCGTGTGAATGTAATCCGCCATTCCGTCGATGAACTGACGCACCTTTGACGCAAACATGGCGGCACAAATAGCAGGCCGCATGACGTCAGCGCGATTGTCGACAAAACAAAACATATTGTACTCATCGGCACACACCCATAGGAAATAAACAGAGACACAAAAACAGAACGTGGCCACAAAAGACACAAGATGACACACGCACACGCACACACACGCACACACACACACACACGGTCACAACCCACCTTTTGGCAGACAACCGACGGATCCCGTTCCTGATCCTCCTTTGTCGATGCAATGAAATTTTCAATTGTGCGTCCCTCGGTTGTGTTTCGACTCGATACAACCCTGACAGAAGAGTGTATGTGCATATACATGCATACATATTTGCGAGTGAGTTTAGGCACGCACGAGATAGATAAAAGGATACCCAAAATGTCTTCGCAGACAGTGCTTAATAACCCAAGAACGCTATAGCAAAATAGCAAAGAGGAACAGATTGCTGCGCCACAAAAAGCACAACAAAACACACACAATGCGCGTGACACACATACTTTTTGACATATCGCATGAGCTTTTCAGTGGGACTGCGCTTGTGTCGCACTCGACCGGTCAGTGATTTTGCTGATGGACACAAACATACAAACACACACACATTCAAGAACACCAAACCAAAGAAAAGAAGAATAGTCACCAGAGTAACTGTTAGTGAAAATCGACACACACACACACACCACACACACACACACTTGGCGAGGCATACAACACCACCACTGCAGTAGATTAAACAATGCATGCCTTTCACACTAACACAGGAGGAAGATACATTCCATCCGACGGAACACAACAGAAAGCGCCAATTTACCCACCAAGACGGTTCTTCAGAGAGCGACGCGCTGTATGTAACAGCCATGAGTAACACGGGAAGGATGGGAAAAAGCGCACACAGAAAGAAGCACAACATAAGTGTGTCAGAAGTCTGTCGATGTAGGAATCAAGACAGGCACGTGCAGGCTGACTGCGTGGGGTGCGACACTCAGCAAAGAGATATCCCGTTGCAAAGAAGCAACGCACAACTCTAAAACGGATGAAACAGTGCGGATGCATGAAAGGTCACACAACACCGACAGATCCGCCGCACTCACTGCTCTTGTCCTTCTTGTCCTTCTTCTCCTTGTTGTCCTTGGAGTCCTTGTTGTCCTTGTTGTCCTTGTCTCCCTTTTTCTCCTTGGGCTTTGGCGGCGGCGGCGGCAGTGCAGCAAACGAGAGAGAGAGTCCTCCGATGGGCTTTGATGCGCCAGAGTGCGGTGCCGGTGCGTCAGAGGCAAGCAGCGATCTCCGCACATCCGTGCCTGCCCATTGAAGCATCATAAGCCCAGTTAAAAAAACACTCGAAAAGCATTCATCTTTCACTCACATATGCATGTAATAAACTAATGCAGACGAGAGCAGGCACATCCACGTAGAGGGATACTTCTATACGACAAGATCAGGCACATCCACGTGTAGGGATACTTCTATACAAATGACACACATTATGTTCGACTAAGACGAGCATATGTGTGAGTGAGTCACCATCGCCAACCGAAAACACTCCACACAACATGTTATTGAAAAACCAATACTAACCTGCAAAGGTCTGCGCCCGCTGGATTGCAGTGTTTGAGTCCTTTTGTTGGACGTGCGCAGTCGCCTCGGCAGTCGATTCATCAGGATCCATCGTGACGCCAGCATTCTCTAATGACGCAACGGCAAACGCAATGGCCTCGTCAATATCAGCGTCGGTTGCAACGGCACCCGTTGAAGCTGGCATTGAGCATGCTGCATCGTTTCCGCCCTCTCCAGAAGATCCAATGTAAGCGTCGATTATATCAACGGCAGAATTTCTGTTGACATCATATGCACGCGCAGTCGTCGCAGGCTCGGCACTTTGCGGCACAACTGTCGATACTCTCACATTCGAAGGAGGCCGCAATGTTGACACGGGAAGCGAAGATGTGAATCCCACAAAGTCGATCCCAGTCGATCGATTACTGTTTTTGCTTCGAAGCATCACTTCTTCAACAGCCAATGCAGCGCCAGAGTTTGGACCGAGGCTTGGTCGGAGGGCATCCTCATCCTCATCATCGGACGACGAGTCGACGCGCGCAGACGGCTGATTACCACCAACGTTCACGTCGTTTACTGACAGAGTAAACGAAGGAAACGAGTCGTCGTCGTCCCCCTCACAAAACTGAAAGAAATCGGCGAGTTCGCCAAATGCGCCACCCGAGACGCCGCGCGGGGCGACAGACTCGCGCACATTGTGCGTCTGCGGACCTGCAGCCGGGTTCGGGACGTCAAGAACGTCTTCGCAGAGAAGCACATCCTCTAGAATCTCATCGAGGTCTGCGGCAATGCTCTGGAGAAGCTCAACATAGAATGACGATGTTTTCGCCATCTTCGGCGTGGTTCGCTTTGGTCGGAAGGTGTCCAGTAAGCATCACACTCAGATGCTGTCAACCGAAACAATCCCCCTCGACTTCAACGCCAGGCACAAGCCTAACGACCCCAACCGACAGCGAGATATCTATTTGGTGGATAGCGTCAACGTTTCCAGGCATGCCCATCGACAACACAAACAGGGATTCCCGCCTCGTATGTACAACCCAAAGAATCAGCCGAGTCGAGTGATTGCATCAATTGCCCATGCATTCCAAACTGATATTCCCCAGCGCAAACAGACATCAAATGCAATAGGCCCAAGTTGATCACGGCAATGGATCCCTTTTTTTCTTTGTGGTAGCCAGTAGCGTGTGGCATGCCTCGTCAGTTTATGCATTTACTGAGAGACTAAACGCATCTGCAAAGTGATTATTACTGCCACGAACCAGAGAATGCCGGCGCCCGAGTCGCTCCACATCAGTCATGAAAAAATCAACAAATGGGTACCCACCCCGTATGCGACGACAACATACGGGGTGCGCGGTTGTCAAGTGGAGCGACGGTGGAATTTGCCGTCCGCTGCTTTGAAAGCGCATTGCGTTCTCAGATTGCCAAGATTATAAGCAACTGAAAAGCGTTGTTGTTGAAGCGGCCTTCGATGAAGATAAGAAAGCACATGAAAGGTGAAGGAACGAGGCTCTATACTACTGCGCCGCAAAAGTCCATCTCACAAACACACTCTCCCCCTGTCTGCTGTGAGCGGACGGGGGTACAAAGATGAAAAACAACAAAGTTCATCCATTGGCGGGAGGATTGCATGCCGAGCAACACCATGCTGCATCCTCACAACAAGTGAAAGCACATCCAACAGGATGGATATCCCCGAGTGACAAGCTAGGAAACGTTTCCCTTGCGAGTGATGGTGAGGATTGGCCGGAACTTGTACTACCTGCCAGTGCATGCTCGTTGGCGGGCGGCATCCATAGGGACGCGGTACGCAAACAGAACGCCGCACAATGGCTTGAGGTGCCCATCTTCATCAGCTCCACATTCCTTGATATGTCGGAGGAGCGGGATGTCATCTCGACGCGCGTGTTTCGGCGCCTCGAAGGCCAGCTTCAGGACGAAGGCTACAGAATTAAGCTGCGAGAAATCGACTTGCGGTGGGGAATCACGCACGAGGAGACCGAAAAGGGCCTTGGAGTGGAGATCTGTCTTGAACTTGTCGGGATGTGCCGCCCGTTTTTCGTGGGACTGTTGGGACAGCGGTACGGGTGGCGTCCGCGTTGCGAGTCCTACGGGATCACGCAGTTGGATAGCCCTCTGTTTGCGCCGTGGCTGCCATCCTTCCCAACCGACAGATCGGTCACCGAACTGGAAATGTTCCTGGCAACGTGTCCGTATACGAACGCCGACGGGACAAAATCCATACCACACGCCAACATATATGAGAGAGATCCCTCCTTTATCGACTCTGATGCATTTAGGCGAGATGCGGATGCAAACCCTTCTCTGCGGACGATGTACCAGCAGGAACCCGAGATGGTTACCATACTCAAAAACCGCCTCGAGAGACAGCGCAACATCCACGTGAAACGATACGGGTGCACGTGGAAGGACGGGAGACCGCAACTCGAAACGGACGAAGGGGGAGCGTCGTCTTTAGCGTCGTCGCTATCGCGTGCAAGAAGCGACAGTGTAGGACCTCTGGACAAGATGCTATTCGACGATGTTGGCGGCGCAATTCGCGCGTACTTTGGTCCCCCAAACGGTGTTGCCCTGACGGATCCTGTCGAACGGGCGCGGCTCGACCACCTTGCCTTCGCGGAAGAGCACAGTGCAATGTTCCAGGGGAGAGACGACGATATGCGCGCCCTTGTGGCTTTTGCAACGAGGGGAGAAGGTGTGCGTGGCGTGGCCGTTGACGACGACAGCGGTGCAGGGGCGTCTTCGAGAATCGTCGCCCTTCAGGGACGTCCAGGCATGGGCAAGTCCGCAGTCGTCGCGCGGCTCGTGACAATTCTCAGAGAGAAGGAAATGTCCACAAACGAATTGCGAACAGTCTTCCACTTTGTGGGACCGGTCACGGGATCATCGAGCATACGGGCAATGCTACCTAGGCTGTGTTGGGAGGTCAAGATGGCTGCGAGGCTGGAAGATGTCGTCATTGATGCCACATTTGTGCAGATTGCCAACAAGCGCACGTTCCACCACATTGTGGAGGAGGCGGGACGCAAGATGACAGAGCTGAAGCAGACACTAGTCGTTGTGATTGATGCACTCAACCAGCTTGACGTGTCTGACGACGCACACGATCTGTGGTGGATGCCGAGGACAATTCCCCCGGGGGTTCTCTTTGTAATTAGCTCCCTCGAGGGTGACTGCATGGATGAGCTTCGGCGCAGACCCGACGTCACGTTGCAAATGCTCGACGCCCTTTCCGATGCCCACAGGAGAGGTCTCGTAAAATCCCTTCTCGGATCGTACGGAAAGCGGCTCACGGACGGCGACCTCGACCTCGTCGTCGGAAAAAAGAGCGCAGGAATTCCGCTGTACCTGTTTCTGGCGTGTGAAGAGATCCGGCTATTCGGGGCGTACGGTGACAAGGGCGCTGCTGTCACTGCGCGTATTGAAGAGCTTAGCGATGAGCTGCCGGGTCTTCTGTCGCAGGTATTGGGGCGTCTCGAGAGGCAACATGGCGTTGATGTCGTGACGGATGTATTGTGTCTCCTGTGCTGTTCCAGGCACGGTCTTTCTGTCGACGAGTTGAGGTCGCTCGCAGCATCGCGTGGTGGGGAGACATCGATCCCGAGTCACGTGTGGTACGGACTCGAGGTGAGCCTGCGTCCATTTCTAAAGCGAAGTTCGTTGGACGGCGGCGTTCAACTACTCGGGTTCTTTCACAGGCAGCTTGTTCTCGCTGTGAGGGAAAGATATCTGCGCCCGTGTCGCGAGCGTTGTGCGGTGTATAGATTGGGCGATACGTGTGCACACCTCGCCGTCGTCGCAGCTGATGATGCGGTAACGCTAGCTCTGCACAGCCGCATGGCAATTGAATTTCTGTCCAAGAAAACAGAGGGATGGCGAGGCACAAGCCTGCGGGCCATGACCGAATCGCTTCACCACCTCATTGTGTGCGCCGACGCCCCCACGGTTGCTGCACTCCTGACGGACATTGAGTACATAGACGCCCGCGCAATGCTTGGGAATGCACGGGGCCTCACCGACGACTTCGTACGCGCGCGCGCCATTTGCGACAGGGCACTTTATCCGGATCTGCCGCTGTTCGATCAGTTTTTTCTTGCGCGCGCCCACGTGTTTTCAAAGCAGTGCCATCCCGGAGGTGTCATTAATGTCGCCTTGAATATGCCCGACGGAACAGTGCTGTCGGCGTGTGCCGAGCGCGCCGTGTCACGAAAAATTTCTGCGCCCGCAGAGCTGTTCCGCCAGCTGCACAAACCCAAACGACAGACTGATACGTGCATTGCCGTGCTTGAGGGCCACACCAATCCTCTCGAAGCATGTACTTTTGTTCCTGGAGGGACACAACTGGTCACTGCTGCAGCGGATAGGACTGCGCGCGTCTGGGACATTTCCACGGGAAAGTGCACAATGACGCTGGAAGGGCACTCGCACTGGCTGGAGGGCTGCTCGCTTGCCCCGGATGCCGTTACCCTGGCAACAGGATCGGACGATGCGACCATACGCATTTGGAACATTGCAACGGGACAAACAATTAAGGTCATTGAAGAGCACTCGCAGCCCGTCACGTGTTGCAGCTTTTCTCCCGACGGCACCCTGCTTGCTGCAACCAGCGAAGACGGCACCGTCCGTCTGTGGGAAACATCCACGTGGGCATCGGTGGCTAAAATGGAAGGGCACGACGGCGAGGTGTGGTCTTGCGCCTTCTCTCCCGACGGCAAAGTCCTTGCGTCGGCCTCTTCCGACTCAACGGTGCGGTTGTGGAGTGTATCGGCGCATGAGTACATTGCAACACTCTCGGCCCACTCAGACACCGTGCGATCGTGCGTTTTCTCTAATGACGGGCGCATTCTTGCAACCGCATCAGAGGACGAATCAATTCGAATATGGGATGCTGAGACGCGCGAGGTTCTTGCTGTCGTCAACGGCCACACGGGCGCCGTGCAGTCGTGCACGTTTTCCCACGATGATGCGCTTCTTGCGACCGGCTCAGATGACCAGACGGCGCGTGTATGGAAGGTCGGTAGCTGGGAGCCTCTGGCCGTGCTCGAAGGGCACTCGGACATGGTCAAGGCATGCCGGTTCTCACACGATAACCGTACTCTCGCAACAGCCGCCCACGACAAGACTGCGCGTCTGTGGGACGTGTCGTCCATCCGGGATGGCGGATATGCCACGGTCCCAGATGGGCATACTGGTTCGGCTTGGTCGTGCGCGTATTCCCCAGATGGAGGGATGCTTGCGAGTGTGTCTGTGGACCGCACGTTGCGTCTGTGGGACGTCACGAAGGGACAAATGCGGAGTGTACTGACGGGGCACACTGCGACTATATGGGCCTGCGACTATTCCCCAGATGGATCGGCGATTGTGACCTCATCTGGCGACCGCACAGCACGCGTGTGGGATGCCAATTCAGGAAATGTGCTGCTCGTCCTGGACAAACATGGCGCGTCAGTGCAGTCATGCGCATTTTCGCCCTTGGGGGACGTCATTGCGACTGGGTCTGATGACAAGCTTGTCCACCTGTGGAACTCGAAAACAGGCGAAATTGTGCAGACTTTGGAGGGCCACACCGAACCTATTCGCTGGTGTGCATTCAGTCCCAATGGTGGCATCATTGCCACGTCAGCGCGGGACATGACGGTGCGGCTGTGGAGCGTTGCATCGGGCGATGCTCTTGCTGTTCTGGAGGGACACTCTCAGTCTGTTCGGTGGTGCGATTTCTCTCCCGATGGCAAGTTACTTGCGTCTGCTTCGTTTGACAAAACTGTGCGCGTGTGGGATGTTGGCAGCAAATCGCTGCTTGCCACGTTTGACGGGAGTGTTGCCTGCTTTCTGGACGCCACACGATTGCTCGTGCTCAAGGGAGATCACCTGCAGAAGGACTGCGCCACAGTGTATGCATTTTCTGGTGGCGACGGTGCTACTATGTTTTCGGTTGCGGGGGGATACAACTTCCCTTACAATGTGAATCACGTTGCAGTTCACCGAAGGAAGAACAACAGCAGTCAGAGTGTGCAAGAAGGGCGAGTGCCTCTCGCTGCGTGCTGCGGTCGCTTTGTGCTATTCTACGATGTGGAGTCGTTTTGAATGTACTTGCCGCCGGAATGCAGTGATGACAATCATTAAAATTGAAGAAAAGATGACCTCGTATCGATACCATTCACTGGGCACAGACGAAGTGGACCACTCACGTGACTATGTCACGTGACAAAAAGATTTTTGGGGATTCCGCAGAGTAAAAAAGATCGTGGGTGTGGAAGTCTTGCGAATGATGTGACTATGGGAAATGTATTGAATTGAGAATTATTTTGGATTATTTTCGATTGGGTCTGTTTTTTTTTGTTTTGAAGTTTGTGTATTATCAGTTTGGTTTCTGTGACGCTTTTACTGCTCGTCCAATCCGCATCTTTTCGTTCATTCTCTCTTTGCTGTTGTGTTTGTGTGTTTGCCCCTGCAAATATATCTTGTGCAAGGGCTGATAGAGGTTGACATTGTCCTCATATTTGCTTCTGTTTTGGGTGAGTTAATGTGTTTGTGATGATGCCACTTTGTCAAGACCACTCGTGGTGCACTTCTCAGCACATGCATCTGCGCCGTCAGCTGAAGAGTTAGATTCCTTTCCCAGTTTAGCTGCACAGTATACAATGACACGACTCCGAAAGTTGTGTTCCCGAAATGCCAAATAATAAGTGCTCTTGACTAATGTGCGTTATTGTTGCGTGTTTTTTTAATTTGTTATTGTAGAATCCTTCGCGTACACACATACACACACACACTAAAAATGTCGAAGAACACGTCTTCAAACGCGTACCGCAAGGTCGATGTCGATATCTACGACGAGAACCGCTTTACGGAGGATGAGGTTGCCGCCGGCGATGCTGATCAGATGGGCGCCGTGACCGCAAAGGAGGGCCAGGTCCGCAGCCTGCTCAATGGATATCCGCGCCCTTTCTTGTCCATGCGCCCGTGTGTGTGTTCAGGATGCAAGGTCAACGTAGTAATGCTTCATGCTGCGTAGTGATGGAGCTGCTGTTGGAGTGTGATTCCATCCGATGAATCGGGCTTGTCATTTGTAGGCATTTTGGGATTGCTTTGAAGTTTGTAGTAGTTGTGTATGTGCTGCGGTGGTTGAGTAGATCTGTGGTGTACGCACGCCTTGGATGCGCGCGCTCGTCTGCCCGTTTTCATCCATCGGACTGAATGTTCGGTATTTTTGCACGAACTTGTGTGCTCCTTAACCGCCCGTATTTGCCAAAAAATCGAAATTTGCGTTTTTGTTGATGATTTGATTGTTGGAATGTGCACTGGCAAGAACGAGGAGGCTTTGAAAGTTGCAATCAAGGACCCCCCTGTGCATAGCAACGACCAGGCAGTGAAGGTACAGCCCCTCTTCCTCTCCTGTTATATGAGTGGTGTAAATGTGTGTGGGGGTGCATGTGTGAGTGTGTGTGGTATGTATATGTGCAAATGTGTGTGTGGTATTGTGCAAATGTGTGTGGTATGTATATGTGCAAATGTGTGTGTGGTGCATATGTGTGAGTGTGTGTGGTGTATATGTGTGAGTGTGTGTGGTGTGTATATGTGTGAGTGTATGTGTGTATGTGCCATGCTTCCGCACTGGAAGTTCGCTGGCGTTTGCCCATCACAACTGGGTGGGCATTTTGCTCATCGTCCTTGAGGATGCACACTTGATGGTATACGCCCACACGCGCGAGTGCTGACGACAAACATCTTTGCTCTCACCCCATTACCCTTAAAAATTATACAAACACTCAAACCACCAAACAAACCAACAACAATTAAATCACGAAACGACGTGCGATACATACACACACACACACGCACACACACATGCACACACATGCACACACATGCACACACATGCATACACATACAGGACAAGGCATTCAATGCTGTCTTCAGCGTGCTCACAGCCGTCAAGACGAACGACATTCCCACGTTGGTGAAGAACCTCAGCGATGCCGAGATTGACATTCTGGTCAAGTATGTCTACAAGGGCATGGAGAAGGCCACCGACGGCACGAGCGGAGTCCTCCTCGCATGGCACGAAAAGGTGCGTTGCGCTGTCTGTCCACACTGCCTACTTGTACTACGCCTCACATTTTCTGATTATTTGTTCGCTTGTTGTTATACCTCTATCGGTCGTCTTGTTGTCATACCTCTATCGGTCGTCTTGTTGTCGTTGTTTGCGAAATTTAGCATGGCATTCCTTTTGCATTTGAACATTTGCATTTGCTTTTGCGTGCGGACTGCGATTTGCGATGGGTCACGTGAAGAATGCCCCACTTGTCCGTCCTGTGCTTAGATTCACCCATGCCCCACAGTGCCATCACACACAATCTGTTCTTCATTGTTCTAATCTTCCTTTCTGTGCTTTCTGTTTTTGCCTTCGTTGTGCCTCTGTGATGCTGTGCGCAGTTGACCGACGCTGGCGGTCTTGGCTCGATCATCCGGGCAATGAGCGACCGCAACCACGTTTGAGATTGCATCTCTGACGAGCATTATTTGTACTTTTACTAAAGGAAATAGACGTGTATGTATGTGTCCAGGCCATGAGAGTGCATATCCTCCCGTGTTTGTGTTTGCCAGTCAAGTCACACTCAATTCTGTCAATTTTGTGTGTTGTTGGAGTCCATCCCGAGACACTGACTTATTCCTGCATCTCTTTGTGTATTGTGAACAGCACGCGTAAAGCATAGGTAATATAGCGACTAACTGATTAGTAGTTACGCGTTTTTTGTATTGTTTGTTTTTTGTTTGTTGGGTTTGATCTCCTGACGCAATAGCTCAGCATTGCCAAATCTAATCCTAAAGACACAATGCAACACAATCGTATTACCGCATCAAACGTGCGTTATTAAATTAATAATGATATATTTTGGCGGACACTCTTTTTGTGGTGTATAAAATTCTTTCACGCCACATGAGATTTGCTGATAACCTCGAGCACTGCGACTGCCAATCGCTCATAATCTGCCCTCACGTTGTAGATGTGCGCTGAGATGCGGACATATAAACGGCCTTGCACACACTTGACGGGAACCTGACACACAATACAAACAAAAAACGAGGCAAGTGTCACCCATATGACGCAAAGCATAACGCACGTGCTCCACTCAGACATGGACGATGATGCAGTCATCCCAGCTGCAATGATCAACCGCACACGACAACAGCAAGTACACGCACACATTAATATACACACGCGTGCCACAACATATAAATACGGACCAACATTTACACACACACACACACACACCTCGACGTTGTGGTCAGTGTAGAGTGCGTTTTGAAATGACTCGGCGTCATTACCCGTCCAAGATGCTCCACTTCCCAATGGAAGGCCCACAAGCGCCATGGGTCCAAAGAGGGCGGGTGAGCACAGCGGCTCCGTATTCCATGTCGCCTCGAGGAGATTTACTGAAATGGGAAACAAAACGACACACACGTTGGTGTCAAGCAGCGACACACATCTACTCACCCGCGCTCGCACACCCACAGATACACACAGACACATACACACACCCATATATATATACACACACAAACACATATATAAACACACACCCTACCACACCAGCAAAAGCAGCTGCACATACCTGCATCTTTCAGCACGGCCGCATTGTACTCGCGAATGCGCTGCGGACCGGCGCACCTCCAAAACGCGAGCGTGGCGTGGAGAGACAGCCACGGGGAGTAGTCATCGAGGCCCGTCCACGCAAATTCGGACAGGAACCCCTCGCCCCATCCGTGCGACACTGCCAGTGCCCGCACACTCCTTTCGCGACGCATGCGTGAGTTCACGTAGAGAAAGCCGCATCCCTTGGGATTGCACATCCACTTGTGTGCATTCGCCACATAGTAGTCGGCGTCAATGTTTCGCATGGATATGGGCAGGGAACCAAGTGCATGTGCGCCATCAATGAGAACGGGAATGCCACGGGAACGGCACAGGCGGACGAGATCCTCGACGGGATGCACAAGCGCCGTCACGCTGCTGATGTGATCGAATATGGCGAGTCTGCAGCCCTGTTCAGGGAGCGTTCGTGCAACAAGATCCACTAGATCAGAGGCCGATGCAAGGGGAAATGTAACATCCGCGACGACAACGTGTGCAGGGCGGTGGTCATCGTCATCGGTGGCAGTGCTCCTGTCGTTTGCTGTCCATGGAGTGCGCACAGAGGCGCGCTCGCATTCGTCCCTGGAAGATCAAGGCGATGTTGTTTTTCACATCGATTACAATGCATTCGATGTGTGCAAGACAAGAGGAAGATGCATTTAGGAGGAGGATGCATTTAAAGAGGAGGATGCAGTTTGCACTCATAGCAAAGTGCGCAGTCCTGGCACCAGTATGGCCACTCACCGCGCGAGTTTTTTGAAGGAGCCGTACATGAGGTTGAGGTGGTAGATGCACTCGGACGGCCGCAGGTCGAGTGACCTCACTATCGCATTAACCGCCGTTGTCACATTTCTAACCAGGCACAAATCCGTTGGATCACAGTCGACGAATTTTGCGAGTTCACGAGTAGCGTAGACAGCGTGTGGAAGCGCCTCTCTGTGAAAAGCCACGTGATTGTAAAGCCACGTGATTGTAAAGCCACGTTTTAGTTGTGTGCGAGTGGGATGCATTTTACCCATAGCACCGTCATAGTGTGAGGAATTGCCACCACACATACGACAGCTCAATTTACATCGCACAACCCTTCGCTCTTCAATCGTCCACCAACAAAAGCACAACACAAAACGACTGCCGACAAGAAAGAAAACACACACACACACACATACACACCACACTTCCAACCTGTCAAAGAATCTCAAGGGTTGCTTCTCGCAGTGAGATCGCCACTGATTCGCCCATGCCATCGATGCATTTAGAACAGCCCCAAACGCTCCATGGTTCACAAAGCAGCAATCCTCTTCGAGTGAAAATAGATCCTTTCTTGCACGTTGCCCAAAGGGACCCACAACTATGTCACCGTTGCCCTCCAGCGACTTTGGGGATGGAGCATCCTCGTGCCAAACAAATGTGGGAATCGCAAATGGAAGCGGAGGTGGATTGTATTCACCGTCCTTCTGTGAGATCAAGTACTCCACACTTACAGAGTGGAATGAACCAAATCCCTTTGGTGCGGGGCCTGCGGTAGTGATGCGCGAAAGAGTGCCGCCAATTCAATGTTACATCGAGAACGAAGTGGATGTGTGCATCTGGAGTACGCACATGCGAGGGACTCACCGGCCAAGTTGGATGCCATATTCACAGCTTAAAAGCCCCTCACAGCCTAAGCGGAAAGCACGTTCACAGATTTATCCTGCTGAAAAACACAAATGGATGTGCTTATGCTTTGCAACTGCACCGATCCGTTGCTGAATAATAGAAGTGTCGATGCCCTACCTTATTATTTTCGGCTCCTTAGGCCAGGGTTAGATCATGTGCGCACTTTGACCACTCCGATTTGAGATGGTCGAGTAGTGTGGAGAAAAAGATGCACGCATTGCTAAACCATATTTTTGATTGCATTTTCCCCTTCAAGCACATCAAGTGCATATTTTCTTCCCCCCTCTCTACGCATAGCAAAGTGCGTGCGCACTGTGGGACAGAAAGGAAGATGCCAAACTCTCAGTCTGTCGGCCAGCTTTACGCCGACCTTTCACACAAGTTGGCATTGGACGACCCTGACCACGAGGGTGCCGTTGCTCTTCTCGACAGGCGGGTCTTTGAGCCCGCAAAGCGTTCGATTTACGCGTGATAATGATTTTTCTGAAAAAGTGATTTCCACAATGTAATTGCTGTAGTTTTCCACACTATCAGAATGTGCTGTTTTATATGCACAATATTGCACCCTCCATCCCGCACGATCACACCGGCAGCTAAAACGCCAAAAATATCATCCACATTGGAACGCCCTTTATCAATGCAGGATCCTCGCATTATCTCCTGCGGATGATACTGCGCTGCGCTGCAAGGCGGTTGCCCTCATCCATTCGGGTCGCTTTGACGAGGCCATCGCGCTGATTAATGGCCATCCAGCCGTCGCATCCACTCTCCAGTTCGAGCTGGCGTATGCGCATTACAGGCTATATCAGCCGCAGCAGGCGCTCGATATCATCCGCCGCCATCCAAACCGCACAGACGTCCGATTCAGAGAGCTCGAGGCACAGGCGGTAAGTGATCCACTCTTGCACATTTTCGTCCTGTTGCGCACAGAAAAGCCCAAACAAACGGCTGTTTTAATTGCAAATTGCACTCTATCTGTATATTTCCACTCGTTTGTTTGACGGATGTTGTTATTTTGTGCTGGAATTGATGGTCTGTTTTGAAGGGTTTGCTTACTTTTATTCAATGCAATGCGAAAAAGATGTACTCACAATTGATCCGCTTTAACCCATTCTTTTTGTTTCGTTACTCGGGACTCGCAATCACAGCTCTATCGTGTTGAGGAATATGCAGCCTCTATTGAATGCTACACGAAATTGGAAGCCGAAGAAACAGTGAGTATTGGGTCCACATCATGTAGTACATTCTGATCAAGCATGCTGCTGGTGGAGTGGATGCTGTATGTAGTCAGCTCACACACACACGCACACACACCCACCCACACACTCTCTCACACACACACACACCCACAGGACGACACGCGTGAACGGGCAACGAATCTTTTGGCGGCGGCGACAAACGCGCTCTTGGCGGACTCTTCATGGGCTGTTGCGCATCAGGTGCGTGCCTGCGCCCATCGCTTCGCTTGACCGCACAACTGCACTTTTTTTCATCCGTTATTGCACGCTTACATATCCACATACATTTCACCATGAGAACCGCACATGTACTGCATTGGTGTACCCATTTATATTCTCAAAAAAAGCACACCTCAAAAGCACGCACACCTCACACTCACAGATATTCACATATGCCAAAAATTGTTCATCGCTTTTCGCATACATTTCACGCACACTGACTCATACTCACATGCAATCACTCGCATTCAAACTGCTCATCACCACTTCACTACATATGACACATTTCGCGCACACTCAATCACATTCGCCCGCATTCTCATATTTCACAACACGCTCACACACGTCACGCATACCCAATCAGGATCCTGCTGAGAGGGATGACGAGAGCACATACGAGCTGTGTTTTAACGCCGGATGCCTCGCGATTGCACGCGGGGATCTCCGTCGCGCGTCTCGGAAGCTCACAAAGGCAGAAGGTGTGCACGCGCGCAACTACACTCTGTTTGTTATTTGGCTTTTTGATTGATCGCTCATCCCGCAATGTGCTCCGTATTTCTCTTTTTGTGCGCAACGTTTGAAATGGACACTCGCCAAACACCACAAGAACGCAATACGACATAACACACACACAAACACAAATAGACACACAGACACACAGACACACATACACATACACACACACAAACACAAATAGACACACATACACACATACACACACACACACACACACACACACACACACACACACACACACACACACACACACACACACACACACACACAC
>CALSCR010002434.1:0-15828 GCA_943704495.1 Pigoraptor chileana
ACATACATACATACATACATACATACATACATACATACATACATACACACACACACACACACACACACACACACGTATACAAACACAGGTATACACACACACGCATAAACACACACACAGAGACACCACAAGAAGATAGACAAACAGACACAAACACACACACAGAGACACTACCAAAAACGGAGATAAGACAAACCACCAATACACACAAATACATCTACGTGCACACACACATACACAGAAGCAGACCCAACCTTCACGTTGACGTTTTGATCAAAGCCGTCCATCTGATTCAGAAGTTCAAGCAAAATACGCTGCACTTCGCGGTCGGCACCCGTTTGGGCGTCAAAGCGCTTTGTTGCAATGGCGTCGATCTCATCAATAAAAATGATGGCGGGTGCGTTCTCCTTGGCCAGACGAAAGACATCGCGGACCATTCGCGGGCCCTCGCCAAGATACTTTTGCACAAATTCCGATCCCACGACGCGGATAAAGGACGCCGTTGTGTGGTGCGCCACAGCCTGGGAGATGAGGCCGCGGGTCCAGAGTGAGAGGGAGAGGGAGAGGGTGAGAGTGAGGAAGAGGATGAGGGAGAGGGTGAGGAGAGGGTGAGGGTGAGGGTGAGGGAGAGGGTGAGGGTGAGGGTGAGGGTGAATGAAACAAGGTGCCGGATTGAAGTCAGTGTTTGTCGCTATGCCTCTGGTCCCCA
Source organism: Pigoraptor chileana (assembly GCA_943704495.1). Lineage (NCBI taxonomy): Eukaryota > Filasterea > Ministeriida > Capsasporidae > Pigoraptor > Pigoraptor chileana. Next base: position 710 of record CALSCR010002434.1, read on the forward strand.
GGACACCTTCACTACTCAAAACGCAGCGAGCACAAGCCCACGACTCAGCAGAGTGGTGCATGAAGAGAGCGAGAGAGAGAGGGTGCGAGAAGGCACCAGGATATCAGAGGCGCTAATAGACTCCACAGTGGAAGAGATGAGCGGACCAAGTCAGTGCCGCAGGTGCTTCCAAAATGTGAGTCAGAGAAAGAGGCGTGGAATCGCGCAGGTATAATGCGTGTGATAACAGAAATAAAAGTGTGTGTCGTTCATGCGAACGAACGGCATCACGGCAGAGTAACACGGGCGCTTTCCTTTCCTTGCCTACCTTTGCAAGCATGGTCTTTCCTGTGCCCGGGGGTCCGTACATGAGGACGCCCCGCGGAGGGTCGATGCCGATCTGCTTGTAAAGCTCATGGTGCGTGAGGGGCAACTCGACGGCCTCGCGCATCTCCTGCTTCTGGATGTCCATGCCACCAATGTCCGAGTACGACACATCCGGGCGCTCGTCAGCACCCATCATTGAAATGCTGCTATCGGCCTCCGGAGGAAGCACGTCCACAAGCGCATTCGAGTGCTGTGAGTGGAGGCAGATGGGAACGAGTTCAGCAGTGAGCCCTGAACCATTTTGGATGCACACACATGACGGTCTGAACATAAATCGCATTAGCAAGCACGTCACGCGCATGCACACACACACACACGCACACACACCTTGTGAAGCGCAACGGAGGAGCTGGGTTTGAGCAGCTCCCTATCAATTGTGCTTAGTATCCGCACATAGTAATTGCTGCCCGTTGTTGAGCCAACAATGCCCGTGTGCTGGTCGATCGCCTCGAGGAACTGGCCAATCACCAGCGGCACTGACTGGATGCGCTTCACCTCCTCCTGCGCCCGCAGATACTCTCGCTTGAGATTCTTGTGCTCGTCTTTGATGTACTCCTCCTGGATGTCAAGAAATTCAAGCTGACGCTGCAGCCGCTTCAGCGTGATGAAGAGATCCTCGTCACTCGCGCCATCCAGCTCAACCGGCACCTGCAAGTCCTGCATGCGGGTTGGATGGCGATGCACACAAACAATTGGTTTTGGATCTTTGTATATCCTCAAAGATAGTCAAAGAAATTAAATTTCAGACATTCGAAGCAACGCACCCGAATTGCAGTGGCAACTGACACATCGCCGTCCATCTTTGCGCAGTCAAAGCTTCCGCACAAAGAGTCGTGCTAATATTTCAGATTCTTTGTGTGCAATGCGATAACCCAGTTTCGTGTGATTATAGCTGCTGGTGTCTGGATTTCAAAAAGATGACTGACAAATGCCGGGAGCCGTTTTGGAAATTCGCTTCCAAAAGCTTGAAAATGACGTATGCATGTCGTCACTCGAGCCAACGCCAAATGTGGACGATAGCTGCCTTTTGTGAAAACAGGTGCCGTAGTTACCCCATTTGGCAATTGGTGTGCTCCGACGTCGGCACGGGCGCAAAAAAGACAGTGAATTGCAGTTTAATTGCGCGACAGATCTCCCGAACTCACCGCTCTTGATGCCCATTGGTCCGCCTCCCACTCGTACAAATGTACGTGAGCAGTCGGAGCCCGAGTGACGCTAGATTTGTTGCCGTTTGCCAACGCTATGGATGCGTGTTTGCAACGATAAATAGTGAACAAGCAACTCTTCACAGAGCAAGATAATTGCAGAGACGGTGGATCCGACTGCATTCTCTACCCGCGCGAAGACAATATTCAACATGCGCCACTTCATAGCTGCCTCGGCTCTCCTGGCGCTCGTCGCTTTGGTCCCAGTGTCGCTTGCCCTGACCAACGGGCTCGCGCGAACTCCCCAGATGGGTGAGTATGTGGCACATATGGTATTTTTCACCAAGTTGGTGTTGTTCGCATCCCTATCTTTACACCGGAACACCCGCTTTCTTTGTAGGCTTCAACACTTGGAACCATTTCGCCTGCGGCATCAATGAGCAGCTCATCCGTGACACGGCCGACGTCATTGTGTCGAGTGGACTGCGCGGTGAGTGTAGTGCCATCATACGCACTTGCTTTGCTTGCTACACTTGTGTCAATGCGTGCTGCTGTGCGGAACCAACTTGGATCTGACGTTCGGTTCTAATTTCCACTGCATTGCTATCACGGGACACCCACAGATGCCGGATACAACTATGTGGTGGGTCTGCATCATTGTCTGACGTTGCGCGCATTCGTTATTAAAGGTTTCGTGGCTTGTGGCGGTCGTGTATATAGCTCTCAACCGTCCCCACGCATTTGTTGTATTTGCCATTCGCATTTGCAGAATCTTGACGACTGCTGGCAGATTAGCCGTGATGCCAACAACGTCATCCAGGCCGACACAACTGCATTTCCCAGCGGAATGAAGGCCCTCGCCGATTACAGTGAGTTTCCCTGTCTCCGTTCGTGGTTTGTGTGTGCGCGTACGTGCATGTCGGTTTCATGTGTGTGTTTTTGTAGGCTGATGGTTGCAGTCTCTATATTGCAGTCCACTCTAAGGGACTCAAGTTTGGACTTTACTCGGACGCCGGATACAAGACCTGCGCCGGTCGCCCGTGGGTATCATCGGGTCATCTTGCATGTTTTATCCATTCGTGTTGGAAAGGAGGATAGCGCCTGTAATATATATCATGCGGCGAGAGTGTTTCTGAAATGTGGTAACGATGTTTTCATTGAAATAACTGCAGGGGCTCGCTTGGATATGAAGATATTGACGCGCAGACGTACGCATCATGGGTGAGTTGCGTGGATGGAAGAGGGTGTTCAAATAGCAAAATGTGTGCGCGTGCGTCCATGGGATGAAAAGCTGACTCGTGTCTGTCTTGCAGGGTGTCGATTACCTCAAGTATGACAACTGCAACGACGACAAGACACCTCCCGAGAAGCGCTACCCAGTTATGCGCGACGCTCTTAATAAGACGGGTCGCCCCATCTTCTTCTCGATGTGCGAATGGTGAGTGTCATTGGCACTATTGCACTATTGTTCGCATGTCTTGATATGCAAAGTCAAAGCCACGTGGGTGTGGTGGTGACGCTTAATGAGTGCTCCCGTCGTGTGCCGTTGCAGGGGCGTTGATGATCCTGCTAAGTGGTCCGCGGCTGTCGGCAACAGCTGGCGCACAACGGGCGATATTGAGGATACGTGGGCAAGCATGACGTCGCGTGCAGATGCAAACAACGAATGGGCGGATTATGCTGGCCCCGGCGCGTGGAACGAGTGGGTTTTGGTGGCGAAATATATTCTTCCGCTGCTGAATCTCCGGCATGTGTGTGTATTGTGCACTCCCTGTACTCACGAACTGGTGCGAATATTCCCCCCTCCCCACTTTCTGTTTTCACCGGCTGGCTCGCAACATGTGCAGCCCCGACATGCTTGAGGTTGGCAACGGAGGCATGACCACAAATGAGTACCGCACCCACTTTTCACTGTGGTGCCTGATGAAGTCGCCCCTTCTCATTGGCTGCGACCTCCGCAACATGTCCGTCGACACCAAGGCAATACTGCTCAACAAGGAGGCCATTGCAGTCAACCAGGGTGCGTGCTCGTGTCAGGATTGCACATGGATAGCTTCGTGCATGCACATCTTAATGTATCACACGGTGGATGTGCGTGTGTGGCTGTAGTGAGTGTATTTGAGCGCATCCTCACTGCTGCCCGTCTTGTCTGTTGCCTGCATAAACAGACGCGCTTGGCAAGCAGGGCAAGAAGGTCCGTGTGGTGGGCGATCTGGAGATCTGGGCGGGTCCCCTTGCCGATGGCTCGTACGCGGTCACCCTCGTCAACCGCGGTGCTTCCCGCGCATACGTCACCGCAGAGTTTGCCGACATCGGCCTCGGCGCATCCACCCCGGCGACCGTGCGGGACATCTGGGCGCAGGCAGACCTGGGCAAATTCGTCGGCGCATTCGGCTCATATGTGGACACTCACGACACCATCTTTGTACGTGTTACGCCGTCCCAGTAGTGGGTGTGTGTTGATTAAACAACGACTACTTGGGCTCATTGTCTGCCCCTACATTTCCGCGTCAACTTCCATGTCGTCGCTGTTGTCGCTTTCATCGCCCTTGTCTTTTGCGCCGTCCTCGAGAATGATTTTCTTGTTGCTCCTGCGAGGGTCACGTGATTCGGCAGATGGAAAAGCAGTCAAGGCAGCAGACAATAGGCAGAACGTGGTGTGGGTGTGCGTGTGCGTGGGTCTGGAGAGGGGGACAAACGAAAGCGCTTCAATAACGCAAGATGAAGGTGGATATTGTCTTCTCTGAAGCGCTTTTGTGTCTTCTCCCGCAGCGCCTCAACGCTCGCCTCCTCCTTGGCCCATTCGATGACAAGGTGTCGGCCATAAAGATGCGTTGCCGACAGCGACTGGAAGGCATGGAGCGACTCTTGCTTGGTCATGTACTCGATAAACGCAAATCCACGGTGTGTTCCGTCAAACTTCTTGGGCATTCGCAGCGACTTTAGCTGTCCAAACGTGCTGCGCTCGGACAGACACAGAAACCGAAAAGACACAGAAGCAACCACGACCACAGAACCAGAGCACACACACAGACAGCAACAAACATCCAGTGAGTCAATGGTAGCGAGTGTGCACGGGCGTCAACAACAGCGTCTGGGGCAAAGTTGAAAGCATTCTATGGCCCACACCCCGCACGCGCACCCACCCAAATAGCTCCTTCAGCTCCTTCTTCGATGCCTCGAAGGGCACGTTGCGCACCAGCAACTTTGTGCTTTTCGCCTTTGTCTCGGTTGCTGGCACGCCCCTCTGCGCGCTATTCGCGCTCTGCGGGCCTTTTCGAGTCGACATTTTGAGCTGAAGTGCATGCCCGTCAAGAGAGGAATTCTGTGTGCAGAAAATTCAAACCGGGGGAGCTCAAGTCAGCACGGCAAAGAACACCAACAGCCTTGGCTTATCTGCTCCTTTCCCTGAGTCCCCCACCCACGCCACTGCACACCACCAAATAGCACGCTTTCATTTGGAAACATAGCGAAACAAAGTTCGACACAAGCAGGTTTGCGCACCTGCATAGTCCGGACTGCCTTGAGGGCATCCTCCTTTGTTGCAAACTCCACAAAGCCAAAGCCCATCGACAGCGACACGCCGGGCTGTTTTGGATCCTTCTTTTTGGCGACAATGGCGCTCCGCAAATTTCCAATTTTCTGCTCAAACGCCGCCCTTAGGCTCTCGTCGGTTGTCGCAAAGCTCAAATTCTTAACAAACACCGTTGCGCTTGTCATGTTGTCATCCGCATCGTCCTCCACTGCGTTTGCAACGGCAGCTACGTCGGGTGCGCCATCGTTGGCGGCAGATCCGAGTGCCGGAGGCGGAGATGAGAACGCCCCTTCTGGTGCCCATTCAAGGTAGAGTGGCACGCTCTTGAATTTGGTATACGCAAGATGGCGCAGTCCCGCGCGTGCTTCCGACGGCTCCAGATACTCGACAAGCGCACATGCGCGTGTTGGTGGAACAACGACACGGCCAAGCGTCCCGTGTTTGGCGAACATTGCGCGGAGCTCCTCGCTCGATGTGTCGTGGGGAATGTTCTTGACGACAATGACCGTCGTGCTGCGTGCCTTTGGGCGACCTCCAAATGCGTTGAGAGACACGCCGTGGTCCTCCAGAAAGCGTCGCGTTTCAGCAATCACGTGTGTCTCACCAAGCGCAACACGCACAGCAGCACCACCCGACTCGGCGTCGAGTATGTCGCCCTTTGACACGCCATATTTGTCGGCCATTGCAGAGACAACGGTATCCTGTCGGATAAATAGTGTGTTCCAGTTGTGGTCGCTCCCGCTTTCCTCCTTCTTCTTCTTGTCCTTGCCCTTCTTAAAGCTGCTCCCCGCAGCGTTATCCTCGCTGGCGTCGCGCCCATCGGCCTTGAGCGCCTTTGCGGGGAGAATGTGCAGCAGTCGCCCCTGGAATATTTTGGCGTCAAGCTCCTTGTAAGCGCGAACGGCGTGCTCCGGCATGAGGAAAGAGACAAACGCGATTCCCGTCGGTCGCTTCGTCTCCTTATCGATCGGCACGTGCACCTCCGAGAGCGGACCAAACGGCTTGAATAGCGTCCCAAGATCATCCTCTGTACAGGAAAACGCAATGTTGCGTAGAAACAGCCGCCCAGACTCGGCAATTGTTTCGTCGCCGTCTCCAAGCGCAGGGTACACGCGAGCAGTCCGCGCAGGAGTCCCTCCAACCGCCGTACCTTTGACCTTGGAAGCCATGGTTCCCTTGGCACCCGCCGTTGGCACCGGATCTCCTTTCTTCTGTGCGTGTGATGCCCCCTTCGTCCCTATCTCAGCCGTCTTAACTGACACCGGCCTGCGCGCCACTGGCTCATCAGGCTCCTCGACAAAATCAAGGTCTTCGTCAGCGGACACTGCAGCATTGCCATCGCCATTCACAATATCGTCTTCAGAGGCGTTTTCGGGATCGACGTCGGCATCGTCGCCGAAAGTCACATGAGTGCGGGTGAGTAAAACTCCCTCGCCACCAGGACGTTTTGCGCCAACTGATTCAACCTTTGCGACCACCTTTGGCTTGCGCTGCTTACGCGCACGATTGGCAACCGCGTTCACTTGGGCGTCGTCGTTAGCCCACACCTTTGTGACGGAGCGCGGCTGCATGACCGCCAGGTACTCGTTCAGCTTCGGGTCGGCCTCGCCGTCGCCGTACAGCACAGAGAGCAGCCGCTTCGTCTTTGTTGCCTCTACTTCCGCCTTTGCACGTGCCTCTGTCGCACGAGCGTCACGCGCATTCTTATCCGCGGTGGCAGCGCGTTCTGCTGCAAGCTCCGTCGCTGTCCGTGCGCGGCGCGAATCAAAAGCCGAGCTGCCCTCCGAATACCTGCTCCATGCACGCGGGAGATCTTTGTCCCCAAACGACTTTGCCAGCGTGACCTCTATCCGGCTCGTGTCAATGTATGTGCCATGGAAATATTTGACTGCTTCTCGCGCTTCCCTTTCCGTTTTGAAGCCCACAAAGCCAAACTGGCGGAAGACGCCATCCGGTGTGCGGACCAGCCGTACGTCAGTGACATCGCCCTTCGCTCCAAAATGCTCACGGATACGTTTGTCCGTGGCATGCTTTGGCAGATTTTTGATAATGATACGAGACATTTTCGGTTCTGTGATGTGTCGGCGATAGCTACGAGTATGTTGTTTATGGCCTCTTCTTCATAGACGTGGGGCGCAGACACACAGATCAGTTTGCTCTGGAGCAACTGCTGCACGTGGAGACTATTACCCTGTTAAGGTATTAATCGGTATTTCTACATATAGTAATCACAGGGGATGTACTATCCTTATAGGGCAGTCACGCTCCGTCACGTGATACCGCGCCAAATGATCCACCTTCATGATCTTTGACCGGCGGAAACAGATTGAAGTGCTTTTGGCTCGCTAACAGAGACCGGCGTCGTCCCATTGCCCATCTCCAATGGATGTTGCCGTCAGCGTCCTATCTGCATACGGTCGGCAGTACATTGTCCGGCGGCCTCCGATCAGTCAGTCAGAGCCTGCACGATGCAGATGGGCAGTGTGCCTTCCGTTGGCTTTGCCAGATGCATGCCGGCGAGAATTGGCGGTGTTTTCGCCCGGTCGTCCGTTTGGTCTGTTGGTCTGTTGGCAGTAGCTCAACCAGTGTGCATCGTCTATCAGTGTGTGCAGTTTTGGCGGGAGCACTGCATCGTGGAATGATGTGCTGACGTGGTTGTGCCGTGGCGGGAGGGATGGAGGATGATGCGCAATGCGGTCATCACCCTCCCTCAACCCTCATGCCCGCAATGTATGGCCGCCATAGACACTGCTTGTCGATGAAAACCCCTCGCTCGGAAGGACTCCAAATCCAATACATTCCCCATACTCAGATAATATTAATAAATCAATAAATCTTTTTTTTTAATATATATATTTTTTTGGCCCAATGGCGTGCCGAGCCTGCGTTGACTATGAGAAATGTATGGAAAATGATTATTTGATCACACATTTGACGCAGTGCAGGGGCACGCACGCACACGCACACACACACACACACAGTCGCACACACACACGCACACACACACAGTCGCACACACACGCACACAACACACACACGCATACACACACACACACACACACACATGCACACACAGGGATCACCACACTCGCAGGGCCATTCTTCCATGCACACTCGGACATCCCATCACGCACTGAGGCACAGCAATTGTGTGATGCATTCAAACATGCAGTCAAACACGACACCCCGCTCTTACAATGATTTTGTCGATTGAGTGATAGTGTCCATTACGTATGGTAGTGACGAAATGATTGGTTGACTCTCGCGTTGATAATCCAGAGTTACCATCCTTATGTACCCATGATGCGCACACCCACTCGCGACTAGACTGTTGGACAAAGTGAGCCCTTTCCGTTCGCTGGCTATGAGGGTATCTCGCGTGTCGTTGCGCCGCGGGGGCGACTGCGGGCATGCCGGCGCATGAGCTGTGGGTGGAGCGCCGCCAGGGACTGAGACTGGGACTGCCCCATGCCGAGGAGCACGAAAAGGGAATGGCGTTTGGTGTTGCTTGCAAGGCGCATCCACCTGCCAGCGCTGCAGCCCTGGCTACGTTTCTTGGCAGTGTGGTTGGTGTAAGTGAAACGGTGGCGGCGACGGGGACGGCGACGGCGAGCGTTGAAGATGAGGGCGTTGCGGTGGCTTCCGACAATGTGCCACGTGATGACGACTGTGCTGTCACTGCGTCGCCTGCTGACTCCCACCATGAGGTGCCCAGCGTGACGGACTCTGGTAGCTTCAGCGACATGGATACACCAGACGAAACGGCGGGCATCTGCGCATCCTCTGACGGCGTGGTTCCGCCCTCAAACCCTGCTGTGTCTGAGACCACCTCTGCGTCTGCACCGGCGTTGGTAGCTGCTGCATCTTGTAGGGTGTCGGACGAGGAGCAGTGGGCCACCGCACGGGCGCGGCATCTGGAGCTTGAGCGACGATGCGGCACTTTGTTACAAACCTTGAGACGCCAGGAAGTAAGGCTCATTCGTGACGAACTGGACCTGCTCAGAGCGGCAAGCAGCGACATTGATTCAGCGGACGTCTTTGGTTTCGGTACTGAAACATTGGCGTTTTGCGAAAACTCTGTTTCTTCGCTGCTTGATGTGAACATGAGCGATTTGTTTGAGCATAAGGCGAAGGCCGAGGCAAGTGCTGTGGATTCTGCGCCACGAACAAAACGTGAAGATGGACTGCCCGCTCGTCATCGCACTTCGCCTGCGAGTGTGTTACTGCAACTGTCGCCGAAGGAGAGGAGCGCGGCCGTATCGCATCTCAGCGGTCGCGCCGAGTTTTTGGAGTGTCTGCTGGATCCTGATGCGACTGATTGCGACGATGAGGATGGCGGAGCTGCTATCTTGGAAGATGATCCCGAAAATTCAGTGTTGTCCACCACAAGGTATGAGTCGTCTCCGTGAAACTGCCGCGTGTATGTCCATGTCCTGCCAGTGTGGTTTGTTATATGCTGCATGTCACCGTCGGTTGTGTTAATAGATTGTAATACTTTTCTTGGCCATTTGCGTTGTGACAGTAATCGTTGGAGTGCCGAACGTCGTCTTGCGAGGTCGCGGCTTTCCTGGCTTGACATGCGTGTGCGTGCCCTGGGCGAGGATGCCGCTCGCACTGCGCCTTTGTGTGGCGGCCAATCGCAAGCACTTGCTGCAAGTTTGTTGGAATCGTCTGCTGTGATGGATGTCGAGATGGGCGGGGGAGAGTCTGCGGCGCGCGCGAGGGGCCTGGCGGGTGGATGGGTCGCAAGCCGAGCGCCCCTCGTGCGCACGGTGGCGATGCCCCCGCGTGCCCGCAATCCACTGGCCGTGTTTGCCAATCCTGCACACAGACGGGCTGCGTGCGTTGATTCGTCATTCCATCCCACTCTCTCCGCACGAGAAGGTATGTTGTTGTCAGCGTATGCTTTCTCTTTGTGTGTGTGGCACTGTGCGTTGTACTCAGGGCATTCCATGATTCATCACAAGGCTCATCTGTGGTGATCTATCTGCCTGCAGATGTTCCAGGCGAGGTGGCCGTGAACTTGGCATTTGATTCTCTATCTGCAAAGTCGCTCGTGCGTAGTTCGCTGCGTCCATCGCTGAAGGAGAAGCGTGGGCGCCGGGGGGTGCGGCGTGCATTGACCGGGCTTGATGAGGAGGGCATGGCCGGTGGGCTGGATCTGGCCAAGGGCGGGCGAAAGCGTCCCCTCTCTGTCGGCGGCGGCGTGGCGGGCGGCTCTGCGCTCAAGAAGCAGCGCTCGGAACCGCCCTCGCTCTGCGCGTCCATGAACGGCGGCTCTCTGGGGGCGTCGCTCAACCTGCCGTCGGCCAAGAAGCGCAAGGAACACAGCGCATGGGATTTTGATAACATTGTGATTCCTACTTCGATGGCGTCCATTGCCCGGATTGAAGTCATCCAGTACAAGGAAATAATCACGCCCGAGTGGCGCGACGGCGTCAAGGCGGATGGCCTGTCCGTGTCCGAGAGCGGACTTGTAGAGGTGAGCTTGTGTAGGGCGCTGTGGCGTTTGAATCTTATTTGTTGTGTTAAGGGGGTAGATCAGCAATGGCGGCCATGGCGACAATTGGGCTGATTCTCTGTGTGTTACGGACAATATTTACTTGCAGGAAAATGTTTCAGACGATGCCTTTGCTCGCCGCCATCATCCGCAAGAGCTGCTTGAGAAGGCCCGATATGCGTCATTTGTTGCGTCTGGCCGTCATGGGGCGCAGGCGGGGTCACGCGCTCCTCCCCCGGAAGTTCAGCCACCGGCCCCGGATGTGCGACCTGGTCCCGGTGCGACCGAGTGTTTGACAGAGGGAATGCGGTCGGACGAGCCTGCTGCCCCAACGGGCAACTCTGTCCCGGTGACGCCACTGCCTACGCCCAATAAGCGCCGGCGCTCCCATGGTGCCTCATCTTGCGGTGCACCCAATACGCCCCTCGTCGCGTCTGGGGCTCCGGGCAAAACGGCAGCCCCCGCACACGTGCTTGTTATGCGCCACGACGGTCCCTGTGGATATCCGCCTCGAAAGTTTCCCATGACGGAGAAGGAGTATGACAGGCTGATGATGTCTGTGGGTGGCGGGGTGGAGGCGGAGCTCCCCGTGCGCAACGGTGGTCACCGGCGCAGTCGAGAGAGTCGAGAGGGGCATGCCGCGGACGAGACGGCGTGGCACGTGATCCCGCCCTCCGCCGAAACGGGGAGGAACGTCGTTGTGCTTAAAGTTTCAAAGGCCTAAATAGTATTGTTGCTTGGGCTGATTTGCGTTTCTAAATTTGCGTGGTTGCGTGGTTGCGTGGCGGTGCGTACTGTGCGTTTGCGGCTGCGTCGATTTGCTAAGTTTGTTGCGTTGACATTGCGTGTTTTTTGTTTGCTTGCGGAATGGTGTGTCGCAAAGTGGGCATGTGTACAGTTTGGTTGTGCGGAGTCTCCGACGCGCCGTGTTTTGTTTCTTGCTACCTCTGTCGATTCGTCATTTGTCTCGTCTGTTATTGCGGAAAGTAAATGTACATTCGTCCGGCGAATGTGCGTATTGTATTTTTGTATTGCAATGTAATGCATGTTGCTATCCTGCATTCAGCTGCAATAGGCATTGTGATGAGCTACCGCGGGAGCATGGCCATGTGCCGCTCCACCTCTTCCTTGACAACCCGCAGCCGCGCTCGGTCGTTTGTGACGATGTTGAGCAGTGCGAATATGGCGGTGAGTGCGTGGTCCTGTTGGTGTGTGTGTTGACGGGCAGGCGGAAACGGAAAAAAACCGCCTGAATCAGTGGCAATCGCATGCGGCAGACACAGGCGCGATTGAACAACGAGGCCTCAGCACACCCACCGCGTTATCCTCGGAGAAGGCAGATGCGGAGACGGCGGAGTGATACTGCTGCACGCGAAGGCACCGTGTTAGGAGTCACAACAACACAAAAACACACGCAGAAACAATGTCAGTTCCGCATTCAGCGCACGACTGTTCGCGCACCTTGTCTGGCAGAGAACGCGCATCTGCTGGAGCGAATGGCTTTGTCGGGACCATGCGACTCCGCGCTGTCGGCGGCGTGTCCACAGCGAGCTCCTCGACTACAGGGAGAAAAATTTGTAATGGATGCGCACTGCGGTCAAGTGAAATACACAATCATTCATGTCTTGTTCATCATATGCCCGGCCAACGTAGGCAAAGCACTGTCATTTAGCATAATGGTGCACACACCGCTGCCTGCATCAGAGCGGGTCTCGCTTTCGTCGGCGTCCATGTTTTCAGTGGTCGCTGCCCTGTGTAACTGTCCGCCCGTCGCATCATCTTTAGGTACTTCAAACGGGCGTGCATCAACGTTAGCAGACTCAACCACCTCGGCCGTGTCCACAGCTGCAAAGAAACAAACGAGGCAGCACAACGGTGTCAATACAATCAGCCTGCCAGCGTCGTGAGCATTTTTGGAAAAAGAAGGGTAATGTCGGGTCTCACATGAGTCGTCAAGGTGCCTGAGGCTGGGGAGAATGCGGATGACACCCCTGCGGTAGTTGGCCAACGACGCCACGGGATTGTCCTTGAGCCACAGCGTGTGTAATCGTGTGAGCCCACGAAGATGCTCAAGTTCTGCAAGCGAGTCGATGCGGTTGCGGCGGAGATAGAGCTCGGTGATGCGGGAGCATGCCGACAGGGGCGCCAGGCTGGCAATTTGGTTGAGGCTGCCCAAGGAAAACAGGCGCTGCCGTTCAGGAAACAATTTTGTGAAACGTGCGCGCAAATCGCCGCGGGAAGAGCAAAATGTTTATCGGGCGCAGTGGCAGCACAACACAGGCACACGCACAGAGCTGCCGCACCAAACTCGGCTTGCACACACCTTAGTGTCACTTTCTCGAGGTTGGGCATGTGCCGCACTATGTCAATGTTGTCGATCTCCTTCCCCCAGCAATTCAACACGGTGACGTGCTTCAGATCGCTTGCCTTGCTAAGCTGCAGCACCAAATTTTCTGTCAGGGTCGGCATTTTCCCACTCAAGCGAGACAAGAATTGATCTAAAGCGTACTGTGATGCGACACATGAGCATCACAGAGCTTTGCACTCTGTTTCCTCCAATCGCGTTCTTTATACTACTGTTATAATGTCTTGTGCGAGTGAGGAATGCGCACGGTGCCATTTGCTTTGCCAAAGTGCCAGCGACAGAGACCTCACCCGGCAAGCTAGGTTGCACCCGGCGTCACTGTGTCGAGCTGTCATTGTCGGCAGGCGCCTCTGACTGCCGCCAGTGACAGCCGGACTCATCGTAACTATGCTTAGTCGGACCTGACACCGTCAGGCAGCCCAGGCGAATTCCGGCGTCAGTAGTAAGGCTTAGTAAGTAGTAAGACCAGACCGAATTGCATGGCTCGACCGACAAACGACTGAAATGTATGCTTTATTACCAGACACCAGGATGGGAGATAGGCTAAACATAGCAACAGCAAAGCACGAAGCTCACAGCATCTCACTAAATAACGGGCTAACTAGGGTCTGTTGTTCATGGATTTTTCCTTCAGTGACATGAAACAAAAGTATTTCCATGGATTTTTTTTCATTTTCAGACGAAGATCGGTAGGAAAAGCAATTGTAGAGATATCCCGAGCACAAAACTTCTGTGCTACCATCATTTGGGTGAACCTGTTCGTTACTTGTATGCAAAAATTATTGGAGACATTTGCGGAAAGTTATAATTGTCAGCAGCTGCTTAATAAAGGCATTTCACCCACGCACACAAGCAACTGCGAGAGCAGGCATCCGCCCCGCACGCTCGGCTGTGTGAGTGTGTGTGTGTGTGTGGCATGTCGGCATTCCCTGCGTGCATGTGCATCCCAAAAATACGCTCGGCGTGAGATGCGGGTGCAGGGGGAGGACTGGGGACAAAGCGGATTTCACGCGAATTGGTCCTGCATTTCAAATTAATTGAGTCGGGGGCATACCCAATCCAATCGATGTGAATCTGGACCACATCACACTTGCCGTCCACACACGCACACGGCACGCAACAGACGCATACACATGCACACACACGTACACACACACACACACACACATAAGCCACAGCACGCAGTATGCGCTCTGACTCCTCAGGAATCTGCTTTCTCGCTCTTCAATACCGCAACACAGATTTGACAAGATATAGATACCCTTGCAGTAGCAAAGAAACATTCAAATCAGCCGATTGTTACCAATCTCGCCCGTGATCACTGAACGGCCCAGTGAAGTTCCATCCGACAACGCCCCTCCCCCCTCCCCCAGCGATTCCCTTCCTTTATTGTGCACCGCCTGAAAAATGTCCTACCAGCGCCTTGTGGATGACGATGGGCTGTCCTCTGCCGCCGCATCCTCCCCGGCGCGACCTGCACCGGCCCCGCAATCCAGCACTGCCGGACGCCTCCCCGCGGACTTTCTCTCGCTCGACAGTGTCCCGCAACAGCAGCAGCAGCAGCAGCAGCATGGAATGCAGGTGCAGCAGGGGCCGCCACAAATGATGGGAATGGTGCCCCGTGAAGGTCTGCTTGACGTGACTGTCCAGCGGGCTGAGCTTGTCAAAAATTACGGCCTTACAAAGATGGACCCGTATGTTGAGATGTGGATGTCGCGCAGTCCCGTTGCCTCGCGGACAATGACGATTCCGAATGGCGGCACGCATCCCGTGTGGAACCAGACACTGCACCTGTGAGTTGACATTGTTGTTGGGAACGCGGTCGTTCTTGCTGCGAAGGCCCCCTTCTCTGTCGTCGCTCTCGCACACGCTTGAATCCACTGTGCTGCTAGCGCGCAGCGCGCACCTCACTGACTTAAATCTGATGTGTCTTTTTCGCGCCGCACAGAGCGGTCTACCCCACGGACACAACGCTTCATGTGCGCATCATTGACGAATGCATAGTGACGGACAGCCACATTGCGTCCGTCGATATTGACATCAGCGACATTTTGCGGCACACGAACATTCCCCGTGAGTTTGCTCTGCGCGGCAAGCAAGGCGAAGAAGGGACCATTCACATGTCGTTCAAATTTGTGGTGAGTTTAGCCTCGATCGGTCGTCGGTTCATAAGTTCGTTTTTTTTTGGGGGGGGGGGGGGGGGGGGGG
>CALSCR010002435.1:0-29870 GCA_943704495.1 Pigoraptor chileana
AGAGAGAGAGAGAGAGAGAGAGAGAGAGAGAGAGAGAGAGAGAGAGAGTGACAGAGAGAGTGAAAGAGAGAGAGAGAGAAGCCCAGTTCATACGGAAAGAAACACCGATCCACACAGCACGAAGCCCATCTCGCCATATCGAAAGAGGCGAACAAGCACTTCCCATGCATTGCAATCATTCACACAGACAGAACAAAGCAATAACAGCGACAAATTAGATTAAGCCATCGAGCACTCCAACGCCCAGCAATGAAGCACATTAGCTCAAGATGAGCCAAACAAAGGGAAAGCGCGACAGACGTACGCCCATCAAATCTAGAGACAAAACAGAAGTTAGCTCCTAATTATGTCGTAAATTATACAACCAATGACTCCAAACACAGAGAGAACGACAGAGCGAATTTGCAAGACGCATCATTGCACTACAAAATGGAGACGAACAACGCACCCGACGTAGACGATGAACTTCTTCCAGTTGTCAATGAAGTTAAGGACGCTGAGTGCCTTGTCGCAGCAGCCGCCCTCAGTGTAGCAGGTGCACTTCTTCAGGATCCACACAAACTCGAGGAAGAGCACGAGGATGCCGATAAGACTGCAATAGCAACAGCAACAACAACATCGGTTCAGCGATTACAAACTGTCCTTTCAAAAACCCGTACATAACTTGTGGCGAGCACAAGCAGGAACCGAAACCCAAGATAACTCACATAGCATAGATACCGATGCCAAACTCCTTTCCGACGACCGCACCACCGGTGCCGAAAAGAGCTGCACCGCAGAAATCCAGCCGAGTGTGAATAAGAAATCAAAATCACTAGAAGGCTTCCCTCCTCAGAGCACAGAAGCAGCATTTTCAAACATTAAAAAGGATAACTGATTTATGGAACAATAAGGTTTAAACTGTGAAAAGAGCTGTCTCATCAGTTAGTTTTTCGAACCGGTTATACGGGTAAACAACAACAACAAGAACAACGCATCAATGATGCGCCACCTACCCAGCCAGCAGCAGATGCCGAAAACGCGCGCGATCCACTTGCTGAAGCGGACAATGAAGTTGTCCTTGAAACCCATTTTCGACTAATTACGCCGACGTGCTGCCTCAAAAAGAATGGGGGTGAGATATCTCTTTGCCACTGAGAAAACCGTACACCTTTTCAATAAGAACTTGTGATGTCCTGCACTTCCGCGAAGCTTAGCCTTGCAGAGACTCCTTCCGTCTAATCGTGCGTGTGTGACATGGACAGGGATACTACTCACGGGAGTACCCCCTGGGAGATGATCTCGGGTGTGTGTGCGTGCGTGCGTGCGTGCGCGTGTGTATGTGTGCTTGCCGCCAAACTGGCCCGTCAGGCGACAGCCATGCGCGTGAAAAAGTGCGGTCACATTTTTCGGTCTCACAAAAACAGTCAGGTGAGTCCGTGTGACGCGTACTCGCTCGATGCATTGTATTTGGAAAAATTAGAAAAATATTCAAAATTCGGTGGGCTCTTGCATAGGTGCAACCCACAGTGCGATCCTAAGGGATGATCCGGGGTGTCAACACCAATTCGTTGGCATCCTGTGATGCCAAGCCGGCGCCGGACAGTGCACCGGCCCGGTTCGCCCGGTAAGCCCCCAATGATCAAGAACTGGGGCAAACGGAACTCTTCTAGGGCCGCAGTGGCCACCTGTGCAACTCAGAGATACAGAAAGTATACCACCTGCTGCTGCGCCTGACGACCAGCATCAATGACAGGCACACCTTTTCATCTTTTCTGTCGACATGTGCGGGCCCGGATTTTCGTCATCGCTGAAGATGTGCCATTCGCCGTAGCTCAGGACCTGCCTGAGAGATCGAAAAAAAACTTAAACTTTTAGTCATCCTCGGCACACTGATTTGATATCCTGGAATGACTGCAACTGATATGCCACAGTGAGCTGCGGCCCACCACATATTGAAAAGGAGGCAAGACGGGGAATTTCGTTGCCAATCAAACAGCCCTCAGAGGGGTAGACTGAAAAAAATGAATAAACGAACTGACACATCGGCAAAGCAAAAGCAATGCCGGCCCGCCGAATGGTAGTCCCACTCGTCAAGAACCCTCTGGTCTGAGGTGTGATTAACCTTCAACTGATCGGCCAGAAATGCCTGCCGGTTGCCAGTCTGCAGTGGCCGGCAGCACTTACTTGCCGCCGCCCGCCAGTGACGGTTGCTCCGGCATCGACTCAGACCTTATCATACGCGTGGTTTGAAGCAACGTCAAATGAGTTCTAATCCAAATGTTAAGAGTGTTTCAAAAGTCTACTATTTTGAGGCCCTGATACATAACTAAAGACGTAACTTGTATTATTATCTCTACAATATTCTCTGTAATGTATAGGAAACGTATACGGCCTGCGTGGCATGAGGACTACTAATCAAGGGATTCGGCTTGGCAACCACCACGGGAAAAAGTGAAACACTCCATACACAACCCATATAAACTGGCGATCTCCATACAAACTCTCATAATGGACCAAACCAAAAAAAACAGCCATTTCCCACTGTGTGGTAATGCCGAAAATTAAATAAAATGAGATTTTTTTTTTGCATGACCTGCAACACGGAACAACTGAACACACTTTTATTCTTGCTGTCTGTCGGCGAACTTAAAAATCGGGCAGTGTGTGGGGCCGACAAAGAAGTGCCGTGCCCCGTGTGCGCGTGGTTGTAATCTGCTCGAGATTTGAGGGTGGCATCAATCAAATAAGTTTGTGCAGACTTTTCCACGGCAGAACTGTCACCGCTGAGTTTATTTCGCCGATTGCCGGTAAACATATGTGTGTACCAATTCTGGCGAAATTGAACGGTGCCGGCATCGGTTATCGACCGGTGGGCAATCGCTCGTTTGGAGCGTCGTGGTCATCAAACACAATACGGTAAGCGTAATCTCCGACAGCTGCATGGGGTGTGTGACCACACGGATTAAAATTAAGATGTAACCGAATAGGAAGAAAAATAGGCGTAACTTTCAGTGCATCAACTGACTGCGCACGTGGCAATTGAACATAAATGTAGGATACGTTATAATCTCATACACCCCGGGCCACTCATCTGAACAAGCGCGAGTTTGTGCGCCGTTGCATCACTGAGAGTGCAAGTCGGCGTGCTGATCGATTTCGTGCGAGAACATCCCCACACTCGCACATATACGCGACGCATACACACAGATCACGATAATTCGCCGACCGGATATTGTCGCCGCACGTGCACGCAATGCGGTCAACGCACGGCCCAATGGACGCTGAGTTAACGTCGGCGACTCAGAGTGCCAACGAGTTTCTGGCTCAGCTCGGCGCTCTCTGGAAGAAACATCCCACCGCGGCCCACCGCCTGAGTGCTGATGTTGTTGACAAGATGACACGTGGTCCGCAGCAAATACCACTGTCACCAGTGTCCAGCGTGACAATAGCGTCTTCATCTAACCACGACTGTGTGATCGGTGGGACTGATGAGTCGCTGCTGTCCTGCACTCAGCAGGACTTTTTCGAGACGGCGGACACCGTCTTGGGTGGCGGTGTCGGCGTTCTCGATGGACAGTGCGATATGCCTGGCGAGCCCGTGCCAATTGCGGTTGGTGTGGAACTCAACACTGACGTTCTCGCGCCAATCGCGCAAATGACTGGCGTCGCTTTTTGGTCCTCGTATACGCAGGCAAACGCGTTTTTCCCCCCGCTTGAAGGCACCCACATTCCAACGCCAGACGCCGTCGGATTGATTGTGCAAGCGTTGGAAAACGAGGCCGTTATTGAAGAGTCCTTCCTCGCGCTGGACCACAACCAACATCACAACACCGACAATCTTGCGAAATGCGGCGATGCGACTACAGGAATGTGTGAGGACACAACTCCAACCCACGGCGGCATTGCTTCTGACGATGGACCGACTCACGTGTTCTACCCCAGCGACCTGTTTACTGCGCCACAGGATGTCGCGGAGAATGCCCATTCGAGATCGACCAAGTGCGACGACGGCATGTTGAGTGACAGCGGTGCGCCTCTCACTGGCGAGCAGTGTGTGTTTGGGAGGACAACTATGGGGTACCATGCGTTTGTGCCATATGCTTCCGTCCTACAGCATCAACAACAACAGCAGGAGCTGCAATGTCGTCAATCTGTTGCCAAGACAGGCAAACAGCTGCCTATGCATTCGCGAAAGTTCAGTGGGCGCACGCTGCTGGGAGCGGGAACGCCGTCGTCGTCGCACACACTAAAGCGACTCACGACCCCTGGTGGCCGTGCGAGTGCGTTGCAAGGCCCCAATTGGACCGTGCTGACGCCGTTTCAGGACGCCGCGCACAACATTCCGCTCGACTATGAAGACCTTGACAACGGAGCAATGCTTATAGAATTTGTGCTGGGCCTCATGGTCAATTGCAAGTCGAGCCCCATCGGCATTCGACTAAAGGAGGGACTGCAGATTGGAGTCGCACTCCAAAAAGCGAAGACTGCCTGCGATGCCGCCATGATCGCACTCAACAAAATGTGGGCCGCACATAAGGAGTGGAGAAAAAATACCAAAACCGCCGCAAACGACAACAACAGTCGCAAGGGAAGCGTGAGGAACGTCAGCAAATCGCGGCGGTGCATACATCACGCGAATGACGGTAGCACCATCAATGCTGTCTCCGTCTGCCTTACCGCACAGGTCGGGAAGCAGGGCGGGCTGAAGTGGTCTACCTTAGCGTGGTTCACGTTTCAGGTGCCGAGGAATGATGGGCCGGTCACGTGCATCCGCATCGACTTTGACAACGTGCCGAAATCTAACAAGAAAAGCGTTGCAAATTAATGCACGGTTCCGGCGAGAGCGAGTTGGCTGACTGACAACGTCGGCAATCCGTGGGCTCGATCCCGCCTGGGCGTCGCATTCAACCGGCGACTGTCTCGCCTTGCAAACGCCGTTGGGTCCGATGGGCAGCCCCAGCTCTAGCTCTCCTCTCTCGACACCGCACTCGGCTCGCCGCTTCAGCGCGGTCGGTGTGGGACGTCAAGTTAAGCTGTTCTTAGGGATATATTTCAATCGTTTTGTCTCGGCTGTATTTTCCGGCAAACTTTGGTGTTCGCCGCTCAAATATAAATTGTTTATTCCAGCCCAACACTCGTTCGGATTACTTGCCGGCATAGCCCTGCCGCACTTCCCGGTGCCGGCCGCCAGCGCCGGGCGGGCCGTGTGTTAGTCGGCTGGCACGGTCCGGAGTGAGACTGTCCGAGCCTGAAGTCAGTATGCTTCGTAGTGGTCATGCTACTGTCGCTCTTCTACTGGTGCTTGGCTTTCAAAGCTCAATCGGCGACTTCCGTGGCTCTGCCACCCCCCTAGTCGCCGGTCAACGGAGCTCAGGCGCGGCGAGTCGGCACTGATCAGCCGGTATCCACCCACGCAGACACTCCCACCCCGGATGTTCAATTTGGGTCGAATTTGGACATGTGTCAGTTGCGCACTCTGACATCAGCATTCACTCTGCCCGCCCCCACCTTGCCGTCCATCTGGAACACAGACACCCTAGGTCGACAACTACAAGAGTGGGCAGTGGATTATTATGTGCAGTGTGTCACACGCTGCTATTTCTCCTTTAAAGTTGACTTTTCAAGGGTCTGTTATTATCAATTCGAAAAAATGCCGGGACGTCTTGAGGGAAAGGTTGCCATCATCACAGGTGCTGGAAGGTATGGTACGGGCATCTGCCCAGTGGGTCACGTGTGCAATCGATCATGCTATTGCAAACTGGCTGCATCATGATCTTGCTTCATGCATGTTGTCTGGTGATGTGCGGTTGCGAAAATGGTACTTTGGAGGACTGTTTCCGTATCTCATGTCGCCACAAACACCGACCATCACAGCGGCCTTGGTCGCGAGGCATCGCTCATATTTGCGCGGGAGGGCGCGTCGGTTGTCTGCGCTGATGTTGTTGACAAGGCTGGCGAGGAGACCGTTGAGATGATCAAGAAGGAGGGAGGCAATGCCGGCTATGTGCACGCCGATGTCTCCAAGGCCGCCGACTGCGAGAACATGGTCAAGTTTGCCGAGGCCACCTTTGGTGAGACACTGTGACGTTTTGTTGTTTTTGTTTTATTGTGCATATGATCGGCTCGAATGTTTTGGTGCTGTAATTTCCGTCATTTGTCATTGTTTTTTTTGTTTTTGTTTTTTGTATGTCTGTGTATTGTGCAGCGATTCATGCGCACTCTGCGCTGCTATTTGCTGATTGCGTGCGATGTGTTCTTTTGGTTGTTGCAAAAATTAACAAGCGCACGTGCAAATGAGTGTTGTTCTTCTCGCGACCAATCCACCCACCACAACAAACTGATTACCGTCGCTTTTCTTCCACACAGGCAAGCTCAACGTCATTTTCAACAACGCCGGAATCATGCACCCCGCCGACGACAACGCAGAGACGACAGAGGAGCGCATCTGGGATCTCACAATGAACATTAACCTCAAGGGAGTTTGGCTCGGCTGCAAGTACGCCATTCCCGCCATTCGCCGCGCCGGCGGTGGCAGCATCATCAACACGGCCTCGTTTGTTGCGGTTATGGGTGCCGCCACTCCGCAGGTTGCATGTGAGTTTGAAACGAGTGATCAGTTACAAGATGCTTACCTGTCTGTCTATGCTTCTGTCCTTGTTACTTTTGCATGTATTGTAGATGCTACTTGCACGCACTAAACCCACTCCATCACACTCATAAACGCCGCAATACAGACACCGCCTCGAAGGGAGGAGTTCTTGCGTTCACGTGAGTGCCTGTGTGATTGTCTCACCCGCCTATTCCCGGTGTTACGTCCTTTGCGTCAGTGTGTCGTCAGCATCGCGCATGGATCGCTTGTTACGCAATTAATTATTCCGTCATTGCTTCATAAGTTGGAAATCCATTCTCAGCTGCCACGAATGTGTAAACATGGCTCACTGTTTTTTCTTTCATTCACGCTTTCCCCCCAAATATCCACAATTAACGTCCATCACTTTGCCTTCACAAAAACTTCCAACAACAACAACCAAAAAAACAAAAACAACAGTCGCGAGCTTGCCGTGATCCACGCCCGCGAGAACATCCGCGTCAATGCGCTGTGCCCGGGACCCCTGCGCACGCCGCTGCTCATGGACTTCCTCAACACGGATGAGAAGAAGGAGCGCCGTCTTGTGCACGTGCCCATGGGCCGCTTTGGTGCGTCGTCGTTTTGCTAATCATTTGCTCCACTCAATCTCTCTGAAATTACCTACTCGCATTCACTCAAGCAACCAAAAGCTCAATCGACAACTAAATCCCGACCTTGATCTTGCATGGCCCTGTAGGTGAGGCCTATGAGATTGCACGCGCCGCCCTCTTCCTTGCCTCGGACGACTCGTCGTACATTACTGGCACAGACTTTATGGTCGACGGTGGCCTCACCGCAGCGTACGTCACGCCCCTCGGAGAGACCAAGAGTGTGCCTTCGCAGTACCCGTGAGCGCAGCTGCTGCTCGTCTCGTGAAGCCCACAATTCAATCGCACTCGCACTCTGAACGCACCAATACACACTTGCGCCAACAAATGACGATTGCCGCATTGTTTTCACATTGTTTGTTCAACACAAAGAAACTCTTTGGACTCATTTTCGTTAAAAGTTTATGCGCTGAGAAGGGAAAGGTCCAGCCGATTTCCAGTCTCTGCTGCTATCTGTCACAAAAGTCAATCTGCCGCACGCACGCACTCACAACCACAAATACACACAACACGGATGCACAAATATAAAAAGTCGCACACCCAAGATACACTTGATAAACGTTCAGACCAACATTTCCTCGCTGCCACTTGCAAAGCCTTCGTCTCTGCGAAGCTCGACGCGCGAATGAACAGGCGAATCGCCCGCCGCCGTTGCGATGACGACCACAGCGACATTGGGGCCGTTGTTATTCTCTGAACGACAACGTGCTAAAATGAAAAAATCATCGGGATTGCAAAATTTTAAAATTAGATTGGCGTTGTTAGAGTGCCGAGCAATAGCACGAGGAAACAAACTGATAGATACAAAACAAAAAACCCAAAAATAAAAAGCTCCAAACAAACAACTTCAATCTCGGTTTTACGCACCCTTCCGCCACTCCCCCCTGGCGCGTGCTGTGGCATCTGAGTCTGTCTCGCTGGACTCGCCTTCGTCCACATTTTGAAGTCGGGTGTACGCGTGTCGCTTGCCTGCATCGCCGGGCAATGCTACACGCGATCCACACCCCCGTGCCCAGCAACACGAGACGGCATACAGCGCAAGCGCACACACTGCAGTGGCAGAGGCAACACGGAACATCACCACCGCACCATAGCGCTGGTAGAGTGTACCCGCAGCAACAGAACCGATGGCCTGGCCGAGCGAATACGAGCCTCCGAGAATACCTTGCGCAGTGCCCTTGAGTCCTTCGGGAGCGCATGCGTCGACGTGCGAAACTGCAGCGGCCCACATTAGACCAAAAGTGATGCCGTGAAGTGTTTCGACGGGAAGCACCCACCACGGCGACACGAGGAACGTGTAGTAGCCCATGCGCAGAGCAAAGGCCGCAAGAACAATGCACATGGATGCCTGCACGGACAGCCGCCGGATGAGCGCGCCCGAGTAAAAGAAGACAGGCATCTCGGCAGCGCACGTGACAGTGAGGGAGAGGCCGAGCAGTGCATCGTTCGCTCCCAGTGCGCGCAGGTGTAGAAAGAGAAAGCTGCCAATGGTCGACGCGAAGATGCCCACAAATACCATCACAACGAAAAAGACGGCGCGATCGAACGTACCAAATATGCGGAGTACGTCACCAGCGCGGAGGGATTTCTTTTCGATGTAATCACTTTGCTTTGTCATGCCGTCATCCAAGGGAGCGACGGCGCCACCTGCGCGCCCAGGGGTCGCTGCTGTGCCCACGTAACCGCGTTCACTGTCACTTGAGAAACCGCCGACGTCCCTTTCGGTAAGCTCCATTGTGCTGCACACGGATGGTCCCAACACATCCAACTCTTCCTCAAGGTGCACATCGTCGCTTGATGGGATTCCACCCACCGACCGCGATGCTTGTCCTCCATATGGCATTGGCATCACGACGACAGAAACAAGGGAGATCAGCATGAATACGCCGTACGTGGCAAATGCAGAGACGATTCCCCACCGGTCGATCATAGCGCCCACAACAAACGCCATGATGCCCCATCCCGCGGCGCCCCAAAGCCGCTGCTTTCCGTAGTCGTCTTTGTTGTCGCCGAGCAGGGTGAGCGTCGCCGTGTCGATGATGGAGCCCACTGGAGATCCCAGAAACGCAGAAGCACACACCAGAGCAGCAATTCCTCCAAACTCGCGCGGAAACAGCTGTGCCATGTTCAAAAGCGACGACGCGGCGAGTGTGACTGTGATCACAGCGAGGTGGCATCTTCCTCGATCTGCCATGAACATGAGAATTGGCGATCCAACAGCGGAGACAAGGGGATTAAGCGCTCCGAGGATGCCAATCTGGACTTTCCCGATGCCACGCCCATCATAAAATATGCTGAGATACGGGAAGAGACATGCATATCCTCCTGACAGGAAGAGATTAATCAGTTTCGGCCACAAAAGTCGGACGTTGATTGACGATGTCAACGCCTGTCGCAGACGCGTCATTTCTCCAAGCGCGAGATTACGGGGTGAATATGGGCGCAGAAATAGTTGGTCCGTTTTATCGTTCCGTAATCCATTTAACACAAATATATTTTTGTGTGGGTTCTTCAGCCAGCGCCATTTTTATCCACAGTGTGTACCAACAGACAAGAGGATGATCACAACGCATCGTCCTCAAGAACAGCGACGGACACCACAACTTGCGGTTCAAACAGCCGACGTCGCTGCGAGACACAATACTCGTCGCACTATCAGTGAGACCCACTCTGTTCACCACAACACTAAGCTTAGTGCAGAGACAGTGCGATGGGCTTGTGTGGCAACACTGCTCTCGATACCGGATAGCCACGCATTCCAATGCCCTGCTCCACTTGCTCCACAATCGGGGATTAAACAGGCAATTTCAGTCACGTTTACCACTATTCAGTGCTTGTCGTGTGGAATGACAAAAGGCACACACTCAGCTGTGGCTTTTCGCAGAGGCGGATATAACACCGCAAAAAATAATACATTATGCGTATATTATTGTTTTTTTTTGTTTTTTGGTTTGTGGTTTTGTCAGTCGGTGAAAAAACCGTGTATATTTTATAACCGAGCTCTCGCCTGGGCCGCATAACGGGGATTGGGCCAATGGCGGCGTGACTTTGTGGGGCATCTGACCAATCGGAAGCCGCGCATCACGCCCATTGCCCATATGATCATCATTGTGTGTGTGTGTCTGTGTGTGTGTGTGTGTGTGTGTGTGTGTGTGTGTGTTGTTGTTCTCGAAGTCAATGCAGTCCCCCGGGTCATGCCGGTCGCACACATGCAGCTGCTGCACACACACTGACGCACATGCGCGCGCACACACGGGCATCACGTGGGCTCCCAATTTGCTCGCTTTCGCCCGCGGTTATATTGGATTTCCCAAATATTAGTCCGCAAACACAACCAAACAAAAAAACAAAACAAAAACACACAAAGATTTAAGGTCAGCCGCCTTGTTACTGTCATCCGTCCAAATCGACTAATTTTCCAAACATGCCTTACAAGATCTGCATTGTTGGTTCCGGCAACTGGTGAGTTCCATGTCGTTTAAGTTTGCGTTGACGAGCATCGGGGGGGCGTGTGTGCCACAGAATTTTGTTGTTACGTGTCGGCTTATAGTATACGTGATGATGAGAACATGCAGGGGCTCTGCCATTGCCAAGATCATCGGTCGCAATGCCCAGCGATTGGCGGATGTCTTTGACACGCGTGTGAATATGTGGGTGTTTGAGGAGCAAGTGAATGGACGCAAGCTCACGGAGATTATCAACCAGGACCACGAGAACGTCAAGTATCTTCCTGGCATCAAGCTCCCCGAAAACATTGTGGGTGGAGTGGAGTTGTCGGAGTTCGTGTGACTGCGTATTAAGTTGTCTTTGGTTGCGTATGGGTTTGCTTGCATATATGTGTGTGTGTTTGTATGCGTATTTGAGTCGTTTGGTCCTAGCTTCCACTGCTGATGTGTGAGTGTGTGTGTGTGTGTGTGTGTGTGTGTGTGGTATGTGGTGTGTGGGGTGATGTGTGTGTTGTGTGTATTGTGTGTGTGTGTGTGCATATGTGTGTGTTTGTTGTGTGTTTGTGTTGTGTAGTTGACAAACCACGGTTGGTTTTCACCAAACACTAATACACCCAAACGGCCTCCTCCGACTATGCATTGAGTAGGTTGCAGTTCCGGATCTCGTGGAGGCTGCTGATGGCGCAGATATTCTCGTCTTTGTCGTTCCGCATCAGGTGTGTATGTATGTGCATGTATGCGTCTCTTATGCATGGCTGTGCATGTTATGTCTCTGTATGTATGACTGTACGTGGCTGTGTGCGTATAGCTGTGTTTTGTATGTACATGTGTGTTTTGCTTTGTTTTTCGTAATGGCGTATCTCAAATTTTTCATGCCATAGTACTCACCATTTTTTGCCGTATTTTGTTTTCGCCGTCAACGCAGTTCGTTGCCAATCTCTGCAAGCAGCTTCTCGGTAAAATCAAACCCACGACACACGCAATCTCTCTCATTAAGGTGCGTGTCTTGCGTGTGACGTACACAGGGGCATGTCGCTTAAGTGATCGACTATGACCAGTGATACCTCGTGGTCTCTCACTGCGATGCCCTCTCAATTTGATGCCCCTTCCGCCTGTTATTTTATACTCAATCTTCTGTTTCATGTTGCTTCCGTGCGCACGCATCTTTGGTTGTTTTTGTTTTTGTCGCTGTGTGATGTGATGTCGCGGCATTAGGGAGTGGACACTACACATGGGCTTGCGCTCGTCTCTGACATCATCCGCGATATGCTGAAGATCGACGTCAGCGTTCTCATGGGCGCCAACATCGCCAACGAAGTGGCCGAGGAGCACTTTTGCGAGACGACAATCGGTGCGTTTTTGTTTTTGTTTTCTTCCTCTTCGTCATTTCTTTGCACATTGCTAGAGACTGTTGTTGCTCTAGAAATATCTTGGAAGTCGATATCTGTGTGTTGCGATTGCGTTGTATAAATGTGCCCAACTGCAAGGCTGTTGAAATTGCTTCTGACCGAGAACCCGTCTTTGCTTTGCCGTCTGTGTTACTGTGTTACGCAGGCTGCAAGACGGAGGCAATGGGCATTGTGTACCACCAAATGTTTGACGCGCCATACTTCCGCGTGTCCGTTGTCCAAGATACCGTTGCAGTGGAGCTGTGTGGTGCTCTTAAGGTGCGCATTTCCCCTGATCGAATCTTTCTTCTTTTTTCTTTCTCACATTTATTTTGTGGGTCTGCGTTTCATTTCATATTCGTCGTGTGTGTTGTGTGTGTGTTGTGTGTGTGTGTGAATAAGCCGCGGTGATGTCCGCAAGAACGTACCGCTGGTGTGTTGCGCCACTGTAATCTCACACGCCTTCGCGCCCCAAACAGAATGTGGTTGCACTCGGCGCCGGCTTTGTGGACGGACTCGGGTGAGTATATGCTGCAACCCCCCCCCCCCCCCCCCCCCCACACACACACACATTCATTTATCCATCCCCTCCTCTTCCTTCTTCTTGTCTATATCTATTATTCCATCGAGGTCTTCTCTCGCCCTCTCATCGGATTGCGATACTGTTAACACACCACACTTCACTGTGGCTTCCATAAGATGCCTTAATTTGGGATTATTGCCGAAGCAACCGTAACCCACACTAATACACAACCAACATGCACATTATCTCGCTTCTTGCCACCATCAACCAAAAACACACACACAAACACGTATATATAATGTAGGCTCGGCGATAACACCAAGGCGGCGATTATTCGCATTGGTTTGATGGAGATGATCAAGCTCACAAAGACGTTTTACCAGGGCGTTGAGGACCGCACGTTTTTTGAGAGCTGTGGTGTGGCAGATCTTATCACGACATGCTATGGTGGGCGCAACCGTAAGGTGGCCGAGGCATTCGTCAAGACAGGAAAGGTGTGTGAACAGTTGGTCTTGTTGTTGTTGTTGTTGTTGTTGTGTGTGTGTGTGCGTGCGTACGTGTCTGCGTGCGGGCTCGATTTCAAATGATGATATTTGACGTCACTAACTTGTGTGCCCTCCATCTTTCTCTCTCTTTGTGTGTGTGTGGTGTTGAGTGCAGTCCCTTGATCAGCTTGAGGCAGAGCTACTTAATGGACAGAAGTTGCAGGGGACGATCACCGCAAAAGAGATTCACGGCATTCTGAAGGAAAAGGATCTCCTTAAGGAGTAAGTGACGGACCTGCACACACCCACTTACACGTTCTCTCTCTCTTTCGTTCTCGCTCTTGTTGAGTCGCACCTAGGGTTCCCATTTGTGCGCATACTTCATCGTCTGCAGTATTCATGGTTGTCTTTATAAGTGCGTGTGTTTGCTGCATGAGATATCCCGCGCCCTGAATGGTCCGCTTCCCTTTCCTGTGCAGATTTCCACTCTTTACGACGATCTATCGCATCTGCTATGAGGGACTCCCCCCCAAGCAGCTCGTGGAGGACATTTGAGTGCAATTTATGCCAAAGTGCTTTCCCAGTCCCAGTTTGACGGCTGCTGACATGCACACACACACACACACACACACACACACACACACAGACACACAACCACACATTCCCCCTCTCTCGGGGTCTTCCGTGTTTTTTCTTCGCGCGCGCAAACAACAACCCCCCAACGATGAAAGCACACAATGTATAGGAATAAACGTGTGCTTACATCCAAGCAAATTGAGTGTTTTTTGGGTTCGCACACTGTGTATATATGTCAGCGTATAAACGAGTTTAAATTCACGGGCCAAAAAAAGCGATAGCGATACGCAACACCGTAGCAACAGCCATAATCAACAGCCATTATAAAAATTGCAATCGGCAAAATCAGACGTGAGTTGAATATAGACACACACTAAATGCAACCGCACACACAGATCAATACCGCACACAATTATAAAACACAAATACGCAAAGCACGCGCACGCGCACACGCACATCTCTCACTCGTTCGTTGAGGACATGAGGTCGCCAGCAGTATCGCCCCGGAGTAACCTCACCCGCCTGTCAAGCCCCTTGGCCGCAACATCCGCAAGTGCACGCCACGCACCCTCCGCCGCCCACAGCGTCATTGCAAGCGACGAGCGCAGAGACCCCACCGGCATCGAGGGACGCCCAGGCAGACTGCGATCAATCTCGGCCGGCTTGTCAAAGTTGTACGGCCGCAGCACGAGCACATTGGCATACCAGTGCACCTCTCTCACCGCCTCCGCCGTCAGAATCTCCACCCGCGATATGGCGCCCACGCGCACGCGTCCATCGCGAAGCCACTCGTCCCGGAGAGCGCCTATCGATGCCTCGGCCGCATCTATCGCCAGAATACACGCAACTGCAACGCTCGCCACGTGGCGCGGGGGCGGTTGTGCAAATGCTGTCACGCACGCACGCAGCTTGTCCGTCGCGGAGAGTGCGCGTGTGCACGCCAAGCCAATGTCCTCCGCCCCCGCGTCGGCGTCCGGCTCCTTGGTCTGATCGCTCACGTCGTCACTCAGAGGCCTCGGCTGTGAAGAGTCGTCGTCGCCATCGCCCTTTCCAGCGTGTTTTGCGGGCGGACGCGCATCTTGAGGTCGCAGAGTGACCTGGCGCTCCCACATTGACAGCGGCGACATTAACGCCCTGGAAGACGTCTCCTGGACAAGCGCCGTCGACCCGAGAAACGTCTGCGCGTGGCAGTGTTGTTCGAAACACGTGGCGCGTTAGTAAAATAGATGTGAGCATGTGTCGGAAGTCAGAGGCACCCAAAAACACACACACACACACAAAAACCGGTCACATATTAGTGGCCGGTGGGGCATGCATCCACGTGCTAAAGGGAGAGAGCGTGGAATAGAACGAGAGGAGGGAGAAGGGACGGCAACATGCGTATCTGCAAAAGGACAAACACAAATCAAATGCATATTAGATGCGCGCGAATCTCACAGTGATGGAGCGGAGGCGGTATGATGTCTTTGCACCAAACACAGACGCCAGGCAGTCGCTGAGTTGTCGCGAGTCGCGCGTTCTCAGCACAAACACGTGCGACTCAACCGTCTTGCTGCCACTCGACACCTGTGTTGGATCGAAACACAAAACAAAAAAGTGTGCAGAAACACAGCCATGTTATACAACTGGACGGAAACGTGGGACCAGGAGGAGGATGAGAATAGAATTGGACGGTGGGGGAAGGGGGAGACCAGCACATGGGAAGAGCAGAGACACACTCACCTCAATAATGATGAATCCATCGCCCGACGCCCACGCCGGAACAGACTTGGTCGACAGCATGCCAAGAAGCTCCTGTGGGTCGTAATGTGCAAATGTGAGGAAACGAATTGTCAGCAGTGCGTGTACAATGGGCGGACACGCATACGCTCATACACGCACACACACACACACACACACACATAAACACAAAGCGTGCATCCTACCCACCCTTGTCTTAAAGTCATAGAGAGCGACAAGTTCGGGAAAGACACCGACCCGACGTGGTCGCACACGGCCTGTATCAAGGTCAAACTCCTGCGGGGAAACAGCAGAAGTGCGCCGGGAAGGGAGGCAGTCAAAACCGGCAACCGATTGTGTGTCTAGACATGTGCCAACTACAGGTGGTCAATAGACGCGGCGCCATGACTATACAAGGGCAAGCATCATTCTCTTGAGGACAGAACAACCCACCGCAACGACAGAAAACACGCCACCATCACGTGAGCGAATATCGATGCGCGCCCCCTCGGGATCCAAATCCTTGAGTCGTCCACGGCACTCTCTGGCGGCGCGTGTGGCAATGTCCAGAAGTGCATCCCGCTGCGTTGGCGATACCGTCTGTGCGCATTAGAAGGGGGGGAGTGGGAGAGGGTGAATGTGTGAGTGTGTGGACAAAGCTGGTTAAGAGGGGAGCGGGAATCTGTCACAAAGACATTCCACAACTTGTACAGCGAGTGGTTTCTCCTTCCCTTCCATCCGGGACTCGCAAACAAACATCAGCCAACAAGACAATGTGTTCATAGTGAGCGCATGACTTCAAATGCAGTGGCATAGGCAACAAATGCACGCACGCACCAGCTCATTGAGCTGGCAGCCGTCCGGTGACATGTCGAGTGCTGCTGAAAGGAAGGTAACCATCCGCATCAGATGCCTGTTCACGTTTGACAGTGACTCGAGCGTGCCGTCGAGAGTCGCCATGTCACCCAGGTGCACACTCGGGCGTCGCTCTGCGTCGAGTGACGACGGGGTTGAAGGATGCTGATGGTGTGTATGTGGTGTGTTGATTTCGTCGTTCGTTGGTGTGATTTTGCAAAACAGCGGGGAAAAGGTGATTAAATAGCAGAAATTTGTCATAGGACACAAAAAACTTATTTTTTTCATCCATCACATAGTGCATGCAGGTAGTGTACGTAAGAGGCAGAAACGCGAATGATCAACACAGTGTACATATTCACCTCCATCGCAACGCGCGAGAGATACTTAGACAACTTTCCGAGGCCACCAGTTTTGGCAAAGATCGAGATTGCCAGCTGACTCGGCCCGTCAAACTCCTGAAGCGACGGCGAGGCCGGGTCGTACGCTTCGGTGCGGGCCGCCCACGCGAGGACCCCTGCGGCCGTCTCCAGGTGCTTCTCAACGAGATAATGCCTTGCCGCCGCCACCTGCTCACCCAGAATGTTGTTGGGGTGGACAATTGCAGGGAAGAGAACGGCGTCAAGGACGACTTGCGCGCAAGCACAACGTCCGGCATATGTATTCGCATTCGACGGTGCCACGCTGCCAATGACGGTAATACCCGGGAGAGTGTGGCTGCTGTTGTTGCGGGCGATTGGCTTTGGGCTGTCCCCGACACCGGAGGAGGCAGAGGGAGGCGCAGAGAGTGCGTGGGATGGAGGGAGGCCTGCCGACGAGAGCTGGCGGGTGTTGCGAGCGGGAATGGGCGATGCCACAGATGGTGCCTGCGAGTCGCCATCCGGGGGAGGGGAGGCAAGCGATGCCGCGACCGAGCACGCGCGGCGCACGGGACCGGGGACAGCACCCTCGTTGACGACAATCGCATCCAACATCATTATGCACGTGCGAGCGATTGTTTGTGCGTCGTTATCGTCCCTGCACATGCCGAGGATTGTGTTTGCAAGATCCGCCGTACACCCTTCAACCAGCTCGCGCTGAAATCGACCCGCGACGCAGCGGCCGTACGCTCTGAGTATGCGGCGGCCCATGCTGCTGTCGGCGTCATGGGCGCTGCCGAGGCTGGCGTTCGTTTGCGACAGGACGCGGCGCAGAATGGCACGCACAAACTCGCTCTCGTGGAATGAATCGCGGAAGGTCGATGCGACAGCAAACGCAAATTCTTCCTCGTCTGCGTTTGGAGAAGGAGCAGTGGTATTGGTGGCGGGATGTGGGGAGAGATGTGCGATTCATGATCAGTGTTTTGGGCGCTGGTCTATATGGTCTCAACATGTGTGGAGAGAAGCGTGTGTGTATGTGGAGTGTGCGCGCGCGTGTGTGTATGTGGTTGTGTGCATGTCCAGAGAAAAGTCTGAACGACCCCAAAAACCGACACACACGCACACCATACACGACACTCACAAAGCCACGCAGCAGGCAGCAATGACCCCCATCGAGTGCACACCCTACATGTTTGCACCCACCGATAATATTCGACAGAGCCTCCGACACACTGACCACAAGGTCAAGATTCGCGAGAAGAAGACCTGGGACGTCACTCTCCACCGCACCCGACGCAGCAGCTGCAATGGCAGAACGCACGTCCAGATAGCTGTTATCCTGCCCTCCATGCGATGCAGGAACTGTCGACGCTGGCGTTGGTCGCGCGGATACCGACCCGGCTGTCGTCGGAGCCTTTGGTGGTGCGACAAGAAGAGCCGGATGTGATACACGGCGCACAGTGTCGCTGTCAGAGAGAGTGACGGACGGCAATGCGGGTGGGGGCGGCTTTTGCGCCACAGCAGACATTAGTGCTGCTGGTGGCGCATGGGCTTCGTCTTGCTGTGGCTGACCTGGAATCGGTGGCGGCGCTCTCTTCTTCGGAGGTCGCGGTGGCGGGGCCGGCTCATCCGGGGCACTGGGCGGAGCTGCGCCGGCCGAAGCTCCCACCTTCTGCTGGCGCAGATGGTCTGGTTTAGGAGGGCGTGCTGGGATCGGAGGAGAGGCATTGGACGCGACAGCCGCCGTGTTTGTGGGAAGCCACGACCGATCGGGTCCTTGGGTCGTGTGCAGCTGCGCCTGTGCTTGTGCCTGCGACGGCGACGATACCGACGAGGATCGCGGAATCAACGGCGGCGGGGGCATCGCTGTAGCCGATCCCATTGCGGACGAGGGCGTGAATGTTGGTGTGTGGTGTTGTTGTTGGTGTTGTTGGTGGTGGTGGTGTTGCTGTTGGTGCGCCACCGCGTGTCCGTGAGTAGACGAAAATTCAGTGAGGACAGAGCTGGGGATGGGACCAGTGGGTGGTGGTGGCTTAGTGGTCGGCATCTCGTCTGTCTGCTTGGGCTTGGGTGCGGACGCCGACGCCAACGGAGACGCATTACTCAACGACGACGAAGATAAAGATGGTGAAGCGTGCGCGTTTGCGGCGGGACGCGATCGTTGTTGCGACGACGCCGCGGCGGGCGTCTGTTTGCCTGCAATAACAGTGGCACGCCGAGTGAAACTGAAGTCCCTGAAGAGCGACGCGACGCCATCCTCCTCCGCCGGGGCCTCTTCGATTAGCGTGTCGCGTGCCTGTTGCTTGGTGACGCGCGAATCAAAGTTGCGCGTGTCCTTCTCCCCCTTCACACGCGGTTTGAACGGCGGCGAGATCTGCTTAAGCAGCAACTTTTCAAAATCAATCGACGCGAAAAAGCGGTGTGCGCGAACTGCCTTTGCACCCGTCGTCGAGCCGAGCCGTCGCTTGGGATCCCTCTCGAGGAGATCCAAAAGAATGGCCTCCGTCTCACTCGACAGCGATGCAACCTCCGCCTTCAACAGGTTCATCGCCACGCCAATCGGGCGGAATAGCGTGTTTTTGAACGTGCCGTCTACGGTGTCAGACTCGAACGGGGGATGGCCAGCGAGCATCTCCCACATGAGCACACCCAGCGCCCAAAAGTCGACGCTGCGGTCGTAGCTGTTGCGGAGGAGTATTTCGGGAGCGAGATAGTCCGGTGTACCGCACATTGTCGTCGTCTTGTCGCCCTGCCCAAGCCCCATCTTGGCAAGCCCAAAATCGACCAGTCGCACGTGACCAAACAGATCAAGGAGCACATTTTCTGCCTTGAGGTCGCGGTATGCAATGTTGAGCGAGTGCAGGTATTCGATCGCGAGGAGAATTTCCGCGGCGATAAAGCGCGTGCGTTCTTCCGACAGCTTGCCTTGACGCTTCATGTGGAAGTACAGGTCGCCGCCGTTAACAAATTCGAGCACAAAATAGAGCTTGGACTCGGACTGGAATGTGAATTGCAGGTTCGTGATGAAGGGGTGCGACAAGCGCGACATGATGTCCTTTTCCTGCACAAGCGCCGCGTGGTGCTTGCCGTCGCCAACATCCTTGCGCACAACCTTCATCGCAAGAATGCGCCCGGTATCCTTCTTGCGAACCTGCGTCGCGTCACGTGTGGGGTTTGCATCATGGAAATTGTGAGTGTGGATTGTGTTTGTGGTTGTGTTTGTGGGTTGTGTTGGCGTTGCGATAGCCCAGCTCCCTAACAAAAGAAATACAAAACAAACATGCAAATTAAAAATACAAACAGCCGCACGCACCTGCATGACCTTTCCGAATGCACCGCGTCCAACAACAGAGAGGATTTCAAAGTCGGCAACGGTGATCGTCTCCCTAATCTTCTCAAACTTGATTGTCATAGTCAGCTCGCCGCCGGCCTTCTCTCCCGTGCGTGTCAGCAGCGGCCGCGTCTCCGTCACGGCGCGCCCTTCCGGCAGCGACGATACCGGCACAGAAAC
Organism: Pigoraptor chileana; assembly: GCA_943704495.1. Classification (NCBI taxonomy): domain Eukaryota; class Filasterea; order Ministeriida; family Capsasporidae; genus Pigoraptor; species Pigoraptor chileana. Next base: position 20,081 of record CALSCR010002435.1, read on the forward strand.
CATCCCGAGGAAATCATCTTTCAAGAAAAGCTTCCAATCGTTCACGGAAACAACAACGTCCTTGCATGCCACGGTCACATCGAATATGAACTGCTCGTCCCACAGAGGCGATTCTGTCTTCTTTATCTTCTTGGTCGCACACTCTTGCTTGCCCACAGACACAATCGCAAAGGGGTCTCCCATTCGGCACAGATGCTTGCAGTCCCGGATTCGCACAGTTAGACGTCCCAAAAGTCGCAAACTCGTCGCCCCGTGTCCGCGTCGTGCATTCGACCGGTTTAGATTTCTCGATAGCTTTGGCGGTCCAGAGTCGGTGAAGCGGCGGCCCTCTGCGACACCAGCCGTCCGCTCGGCCCCGTCCTCGCGCATGACAGGCATTGCAATTTGCATTGTGGACACGGGGGGTTCCCCAATGCTTGCGAGCTGAAAGTGGCAGTGAGTGAGTGAGTGAGCGTGACAGGGTATGATGTGAGAGTGTATTGTGTGGTGTGTGTGTGGGCAGGGGGATGTGTGTGGGTGCATTGTGCAATGTGTGCGTTGTGGCGGGCGGGAGAGAGGGAGGGTGTGAGAGAAGGATAGGATGAAAGTGCGTGTCCCATGAACACTTTGAAACGGCGAATGGCGATAGGTTTAAGAATGGCGCGTGCGAAATACGACAATTATTCTGGGTTTTGTGAGCGCGTGGGCCAACAATGGGCATGTGGCATCGAATATGCCCACTCAAACAACGCGCAATTAATTATCGACCACAAACGGTCCAGACACACAGACACACATACACACACATACATACACATGCACACAACAGGCACACACACATACACACAGAGTTCCAATTGGTACGACAAGCAAACCTCTCTGTTGATCTGTCCGTGGCGGAGATCAGAGTCACGAATTTCGTTGAGGACATTGCCGTGGGCGTTTCGCGGTATTGTCTTGTATACGCTGATCAACTGTGCGGTCCATCATTACAAGAGAGACACAGAGGCAATGCAGCAGGTTTTGCGTCAGCGTACATGTGTGTGCAATTCAGGACCAAAAATGGGAGTGTGTGCGAACCCCACCCATCCAACGACAACACAACGGCAGCAGCGAACAGCAACACACAACAAACAATTAACAAACACACAATGGACACAATGGACACAAATCCACTTATCCACGCGAGAGCGAGAGTCCAACCAGACACACGTACCTTCCCCAATCCCTCCCTCATCTTCTTTTCCTTCTCTAATCGTGCACGCAGCTCCGCAGCCCTGATCTGTCGGCGCTCCGGCGACGCCTCTCTCTCCCTCGCCCATGCACGCGGCTCCACCCCCAGTCTGAGTCCGGGGGGCGCGGAGGGTATCTCAAGTACATCGACGGGTGCATAGCTACCATCGGCCGTCGCCCTTATCCTCTCGCGGAGAACGCCGAGTCGCCAGTCGGACTGCGCCACCTGCTGCAATAAGTGGTCGTCGTACACACAGCCGGGTATCTTGTCGTAGGCGAGAATAACCGTTGACAACTTCCGTCGGAGGGCCATCTCCTGCCTCACCTTCGACTGCAGGACGCGAAGAAGCGACTTTTCCGCGTGCGATTCGTTGCGCAAAGCACGCGCAATGGCGACCATGCACGCACGAAAGGACCGTCCGGTGGCATCTCTCTCGTGACCCTCCACATCCTCATCCCCGCCTTTCCCCGTCGGATCTGATGCTGCGTCTGTCGCTCGTCTCTGCTGCTCGGCAATGTCTTCTGAGACACTTTCTCCGACAAACTCGAGCACAAAGCACCCAAGGGCAGTTGACAGCTCACCCGCGTCGCCTACAGACACCTCTCTCGCGTCCAGCTGCACATCCTCGTCATCCGAACAGTATCCGCCGACAACAAACGCGCGTGGGCGGCGACCTCCAGGCGCAGCATCTGTCGACAGCCGCTGCACAAACACAGGAACGAGCTGGTACGTCGAGCGACAAAGCGTCGAGTACACCACCACCACGCCCTCCGCGGCAAACACAGTCTGCGAAATACGTGGGAAGCGCAACGCACATGTTAAGATTGAGACGATCCCATCGAAAAATACACACCTGAACGGCATCTCATTAACATTTTTGTCAAAATTTTATGTGGTGCGAATAAATCACACACCAACAAATCTAAATTCATCGGGAAAGGTACTTACATCCGGAATGGGATCGAATGGCTGTTTCATGGCAACATGTTCGACGTGGACAACAGCCTTCTCTGTTCGCTCCACACAAAGCACCTCGCGGCGACCGTGCATTCGTGCACAGCACGCAATGTGAAGGCTCGCAATTTCCGCTGTGTGGCCACATAACGTTCAATGGAAACAATTGTGAGTACACAAGCTATATGGTTGCCCCGAAGCAACACGATGTTGGCGATCAAAGCAAAGACGCTACCCACCATCTGTACCAGAGTCAGGCCCGCCTGCCAGCGAAATGACAACAATTTTCTGCAATATTTGAAGACAAAACAGGGTGAATATCGCATATTTCGGAACAGCGACGGCACCCTATCATAGAAGCGAGTTTGGATGTGCTTACGTAGGACTCCATGTTTGCTTCACGCAAACACGCGCAACACCATACACGCCCGTTTGTTAGGGGTTAAGCATGGCGCGGGGCGTCCTTGTTGTCGCAGGGTCTTGATGTTATGTGCCTCAGTGCGTCACGGGCACCACAGGGACATCAACAAACAACAACAAACAACAACAAACAATCAAGCCTCGTCCCCGCCACACGCACAATAATCAAGAAGAGGCTCCAAAATGAATACAAAGAGGGAAGCACATGTCACATGAAATATGAATGCGTGCGTATCTTCTCCCGTAAAGTGAGGAAGTTTGAGGCAGACGGATGCTGTGGAGGTGGTTGATTCAATTGCACTATCCTTACTGACGGCATTCTGGGTGTGAGTCCACCCCTCCGACCGACAGAGTCACTACTCCCGAGTGTTTGTTGTAAATTCGTGACATCGGAATGTATTTTCCGAAAATCGCCGTCGGAATACATCCCGTAAAACAGTAAACACTCGCATTTGTCATCACCAGTTGGGCATCTGTTTGCCAGTCGGCGCACAACACTGAGGATGCAGCACTGAGTTCATCGGTTCCGGCACTCCACCCGGGAGCGCAAAACTACACGTAACCCCCCACAAAAAGTAAGTATGCGTATCCTCATTATTCGCTTTCACTAAAAGTCTTGACTGCACTAATTTTACATCCGTAATCTTTTACAGTTTGGAAAAAATGTTTGCCCATATCTCCCAGTTGGCTGCCCGCAACGTGCGCATAGGCGCGGGTATTGGCGCCGCCGCCCTTATCGGCGGGTCACTCTTCGCGGCAAAGAGCTCTCTTCTTGGCATGTCGACTGTTGCTGCTGCCGCATCCGAGCCCGCCTTTGATGCGAATGAGTTCCGCAAATTCCGTCTTCGGGAAGTGCAGCGTATTAGCCACAACACGGCCATCTACCGCTTCGACCTCCCCACGGCCCACTCCCGCATGGGACTGCCCGTGGCAAGCTGCATTGTCACCAAGGTGGATGGTCTTGGTGAGAACGGAAAGCCCGCGATCCGCCCTTACACTCCGATTACGAGCGACTCGACAGTGGGTCACTTTGATTTGCTCGTCAAGACATACGAGCAGGTGCGTGGGCGTGGTAGAAAAAGTGAATCTCATTTGCATCACATTTATTGTTACTATGCAAGTACCGTTTAATGCTCGCTGTATTCTGCATGAAATTAACTCTGCTTGCATGTGCATCTTTTTTTTACACAACACACAAACACACACACACACACACACACACACGCACACACACAAACACACACAAATACACACACACACACACGCCCACTCATGCACAGGGAGTTATGTCCAAGCACTTTGCCAACATGAAGCCTGGCGAGTTCCTCGAGATAAAAGGACCGATTGTCAAGTTCAAGTACGAGCCGAACCAGAAGAAGGCCATTGGAATGGTCGCTGGCGGCACTGGCATCACACCCATGTACCAGGTAGCGTGTCGTGATAGATCCATGGGCATTTGTGCTTCTCTCTCTTCGCGTCCATGTTGTGTTTTCAATGTGCCTCTCCGTTCCATCATCCACACTTGTTTACCAATTACTGTATGTCTCATATCTATTTTGTGCATTATTCCCACGACACAACAGGTGATCCAGGAAGTTCTGAGCAATCCGAACGACAAGACGGAGCTTTCGCTCGTCTTTGCCAACGTCGCCGAAGACGATATTCTGCTGCGAAAGGAGCTCGATTCCCTCGCTGCAAAGCACAAGAACTTCAAGGTACACTATGTCCTTGAGAAGCCCCCCGCAGGATGGAAGGGCTCCGTTGGATACTTCAGCGAGGATCTCGGCAAGAAGCTGCTGGTGCGTGTCATCGCTGATCTTTTACTGTTGTGTGTTTTCACTGTTGGTGTGTTGGGGGAGGGGGAGGAGGAGGAGGTGCACACACTGGTGGGACCGGGATGAGCGAGAGGCACTTCAGCAGCACCCATCCGTCTCACTACTCTCTCTCTTTCTCTCTTGTGGCTTGTGGAGACCACCGGCACAGCGCCTAAGACAGACATTCTGCGTTCTCACTGTTTTACCTATTGTGTCTACCTGTTCCTCTTATCTCACACCCCTTTGTTTCGTGGTTTGTATGCTTCGCACACGCACATTCGGTTTCGCTGTCTCTGCACTCCAGCCGCCCCCGACCGAGAGCAACATGGTGTTTGTGTGTGGACCGCCCGGCATGATGAACGCCGTCAGTGGATCCAAGAACATGAAGGACTATTCTCAGGGCGACCTCAGTGGCATTCTTCTCAAACTCGGCTACAACAAGGATAACGTCTTCAAGTTTTAAAGGCCAGGCTCGCACATCCACGCCTTGTGAGCTGGCTGTAATGCGCGCGTGTCCCTTGACAACAACATGCGTCTCAATTCGTTGTGGATATGGAAATTGGCAGAGGGACGTCGTTTGTAAACAATGCTGTGTTTTATATACATAAAATGTTACACACACGTAATGATTCCCCACTTCACTCGTCGTCGTCAAACACTCGCATGGCCTGCCTATCCGCGCCTGTCTCGCGCCCGCGAAGCACCCTCCGTCGCTTGGCCGGCGTCTGTGAGGCCCTCCGAGAATCAGACAATGTATCGCTTTGTGTATACGTCACCACACTCGGCACAATCCACACCTGCACATGACACGGGGAGCGTGAGAACAAAAGACGCGACACAAGAGTGATGCAAGGTCAGTGGCGTACGGTGCGGGCGTGCCGGATGGGCAGGGGAAAGACGCGCAGGGACCACATTGTGCAGTACAGAACATGGCGGCACATAAACATGTGGATTCAAGTCAGTGTCATAGGGCGCTGTGCAAGGACTCCACAAAGACACAGTAGAGCGGAAGGGGACAGACAGCAAAAAGTTAATATTCACAAAAGATCATTCGAAAAAATGCTTACACATGCGCACACAAGCAAACACACACACAGTACACGGACCTCGCCCTCAGCATCCCTGTACGGCGACACTCCAGCAGCGGCCGCAAAGTACAGCCCAAGCACATGCTCGCCGTGACACACCGAGCACACCAATGGCACAACGCACACGCGGTCATCGGCGCACCACACTGCGTTTGGGAAAAACGGACCCGCCGCCTTCAGCCCCTCGTGCCGGTCGAACACGCGGCTGTCAAACACCATGTCGACGTCGGTGACGACCCACGCAGACAGCGGACCGTCGCCGTCCCACGAGCCGTCTTGGTTGCGACGCCGACCGTGCCGCTCAAGCAGATCAACGTACGCTTTGACGCGCCGCACGCCTTGAGGCGCAACGCCATTGCACTTTGCAAAGGCACGGCCGCACTTGCTGCATCCAATCACGCCCTTGTAGACGCCACCGGTCGAAGGGACGGTGCCAGACGTTACGTCATCGCCAGACGCGCGGTTTTCCTTGTCCTGCAAGGGCTGCACGTCCTCGGCGTCGTACTCCAGGGTCACGTGCTCACGAGGCCGCTTTGACGTGCGCCCCGCTGTCTCTGCCACACGGCCCCACACCTCCACATCGAGCGGTCGCAAGGGCTTCGAGACGGCGGAATGCGTCGGTGCATTGCCAGAGGGCATTGGGCTCGCCTCCCTTGTCGGAGGGCCGCTGTCTGCGCCGTCGTTCTCCTGCTGTGCGTTTCCTTGGGGTTCCTTGTGTCGCTGCTCTTCCTGCTCATCCTGGTGCTTATGCTGAGACTGATGCTGTGGTGTCCGCAGTTGTGCATCGCTCTGCGACGGTAGCGGCTGCGTCGACGACGGCGTTTTTCTGTAAGGATTCGCCGGCTTCGGCGCACTCTCGAGAGGCAATCGCTCTCCGGCGGCGACGTCCAACGCAGGAGCCGTCGAGACTGCTCCGGATGCAGGCATGCGAGCGACACAAGGTGTGCCTGCTGTCACTGCGCTATTTACGATCGGAAGGGCCGGTAGCGGAAATTTTTTCCAATCTCGCGTTTCGATTTCGCCCTTTGCTTTTGCGTCGGCAATAATTTCAAACAGTAGGGACTCCAATGCAGCGATTTCCTCTGGCGCTGTCGTCGTCTGCCAAGCGCGCTCAACGTAGTCCTCAAGACCTCTCACAGCATCGCTGTCATATTCTTCCTCTTTGGTTGCGTGCGCTTGCGGCACAGCGTCCACTGCTTCCGTGGGCATCGGGGCTGTCGCTGTGGGAAGGACTGCGGGGGGACTGGGCCACATTGAGGGAGCAGCAGCGGCAGGATTGCGATCGATAATGAAGTTTGCCTCCTGCGGGACTGCCATCATCTGAATAGTGGTTTCGTCCCTTACCAACGCAACGTTTTTGGACTGTGCACTAATTGGGGGCTGCGCCTGTGTGGCGCGTCGCTCCTGTGCGGCGCGTCGCCCCTGTGCGGCGGTGAAGAGCGAATACATTGCCTGGGTGTGCTGCACATCGTCTTGAGTCTGGGGGGCGGGCGCGGCAATCTGGCCTTGGCTTTGGATTTGGGCCGCCTGGCTGCGGGCAGCGGCTGCTTCCGTGGCGTCGCACTCTGTTCGGCGCTGGACAAAGTCATCCAGGCTGCGCATGGCATAGTCAAACCTGTGGTGTGTGCGTATGTATGTGCAAAATAGAACGGCGCACACAAAAAGTTAGATAAAAATCGGCTCGAACACACCTGTCAGGCCCTCCCAATCAAAGATGCAACGGTTGCGTGACAAGGCACGGACGTGAGCGAAAACATCACACATCCGATCGAAACCCACGTGTCAAACGATGCGACTTTTGTGCGAACCCATTTCGAGAGGCTGTTTTGGTACTTTGTCATACGGAAGCGCTCCTCAATCATGAGGATGGCGCCCCAATCGTTCTTGTGGCGGATGCACCGACCAAGCGCCTGATTGATGGCCCGAAAGGCCTGTATCTCATACCATTCCTGCCCGCTGAGGAGTCCACGTGACCGCGTAAATGCGTCGTTGTATGCTCTTTTGAGCTCAACCTAAATTATCACAGGGCATAAGAGGGAAGGTGAAGGGAGGGAGTGTGTTATTTTGTTTTCTGGGGGGGGGGGGGGGGGGGGACGCTGAATTTGTTGGGAAATAGCGAACAAACAACCGCCAAAGGGAGAGCAAGCAGTGCAACCCCCCAGACACACACATATACACACAGACGCACACACGCGCACTCATGAACACATAAACATAATACACACACACAACAAATACAACACACATATATATATATATATATATACACACACTCAACATCCGCACAAAACAGAATGACCAAAATAGAGCACACACGCGCACCTGCGTGTCCTTCACATTGGGAAAGGGGATTCCGACCGTGATGACAGCCCTGGCGTTGGCGTCCGCAAAGTCCAGTCCCTCGCTAACCTTCCCGCGGCACACGGCAAGAAGGAGCGCGCCACCGCCCACCACCTTCTCATAAAAGTCCTTGAGCGAATTATCAAAATCCACTTTGTCCGAGTTGCGTCGCTCATCAAACACAGCCTTGATGCCCTCAAGCTCTGCCCAGAGACCCGTCGTCTTCCACCGCGTCGACATGCGCTCGAGCATCGTGTACGATGGAAAGAAGCACAACACTCCGTTGGGCACACGGTGGCACACATTAAGCAGGGTCATGCCGATTTCTGTTTGTTTTCAAGACAAAAATAGACCAAAAACATCGAACGAAACAAATATAGCGCATGGATGGAGTGGGGGTGAGTGAGGAGAGGAGTGGCAGCAGCTAGCTTGAATGAGAAGGGCAAGGGCCTTGCATTCTAACCACTTTAGCACACACAAGCAACAGAAGCACTGTCCAATGGCTGACGCGCTGAGAAACACACCGTCCTGGAACGCAAATGTTTCCGCATTCTTGAAGCTGGCGTTCAGGCTCAAGCCACTCGGGCCAAATGCAAGTACGCCGACGAATACCCGTGATGGATCGACCACGTGCGACGCCTCTAGCTTCACGGGGAACTCTGCGCCGAGCTCCGACGCAAACGAGTTCATCGGAGAGAGCGTTCCAGAGGTCAGCACAACGCTTCTTGCCTTTCCCCCGAGGGATGCAAACGCAACGGCAGGATTGAGGCACCAAAAGGCAAGGGTCAATGACCAGTCCGCAGCCGCGGCGTTACGCCTCCGGTTTTGGCGCGGCACGTGCTCCGCTGACTTAAGGAGGACCATGCGGTAGTCTAGCATGTTGCGCCCGGCATTGCCCAACATGGAGTCAAGCACGGCAAGTATGCCACTGATGAGCTGCATGGTGGATCCGGCTATCTTGACTACAGGCGGTTCATTGTTGTCGCGCTGTGCACGTAACTCCACGAGCTTGTTTGTCCTTTCCATGAGGTCCGTAAGCACGCCGGCGAGGTGTTTGACGTGGGTCTCGTTGACGTTGTGGATCGCAAGTGTGGCTGCAGCCTCTGGGCCTGCACACGTCGGGGCAAATGATTTGTATGTTTTGTTTGTTTGTTTGTTTGTTCCAGAAGTAAAAGTAGAAGAAGAAGCGGGAGATGAGTCGACAAACATCGCCATCAACAATCAGCAATGCCAACAAACACAAAGCGCAAAGTATGCATCGGGCGCGCGCCAGAATAACATGATATTGGAATGCTTCGGGGGCGCATGCACGCATGCACGCACGCACCGGAGGCGCAGTATAGCGGACGCAACTCACCCGTCCAAATCTTCCTCATCTTCTCATACTCAATCCCTGCCATTGATTGCGGTTCCTCGCTAACGACCTCTGCCATGGCGACGAGAAGCGAGCGAAGCAGTGTGTGCTGCGATATAAAATTGGTTGCCTGAAGGACGCGATCGATGTCTGCGATGGCCTCCTTGACAGCTCCCTGGAAGCCGAGACACGAGTGTGAGTTTCAAGTCAGTGAAGAATGCATGGCCCGCTCGATCATTAATATATTTATGTAAATAGATATTATTGTGTGTGGGTGTGTGGGTATGTGGGTGTGTGTGTGTGTGTGCACGCCGTGCCTCGGGCTCAATTCCCACTGATCAGTCAAAATAAACCGACGAGGAATCACATGGGCGCCCGCTCGCACTATCCGTGCTATGATTGCCGATTGCCACAAAACTGATGCAAGTTGGCGTTGAAATTGAAGGTCCGTGTCAGCCGCACCTGATTCATCTCAAAGCTCGCCGCTTCCCTCGCGGCATCCTCGATGTTGTGCGCTTCGTCCACAATAACTACGTTATTGTCGAGCGATATGCTCATTTGGTGCCGAATCACTGCCATGGCGCATGACCAGGGAGAGGGGGGGGGG